>QEPC01001090.1:560024-658497 GCA_003113815.1 Sphenodon punctatus | reverse complement strand
GAAAGGCCCCCGGAGCATAGAGCGGCCGGGGTAACAGAGTTGGCGGGCGAGATCCAGGTTTCTGTAAGAGCAAGGAGTTGAAAGGGGCGAGAGAAGAAAAGATCGTGGATGAAGGGAGCTTTAGTGACGGATGAGCGGCAGTTCCAGAGGGAGCAGGAGAAAGGCAATTGGTGTCGGGGAAGGCATGGGATGCGGATGAGATTGGGGGATGGGGTGCGGCCAGGTTTGCGGGGTTTGGGTTGCGCACTGTCCTCATATGGGCCACAGTGATCTGTGGAGTTATTTTAGTCAACATAATGAGACCTAACCTGGAGTACTGAGTCTGGTTTTCAGCACTTCACTTCAAAAGTGATGTCAACAAATTGGTGGCGATTCAGAGAAGAGCAATCAAGATGATAAAGGGGCTGGAACGCAACTCATACAAGTGAGTCTGAAGGAATAGGAGATATTCCCCACTTGGATCTTTGAACCCTATGGCCTGATAATATCGTGGGACAAGAGAACAACAAGGGGATGGATTTAAAGAAATGTGATTGTTTAAGAATGGAATGATAATTTGCCAGTCCCCCAAAATACAGGAACTATGAGGACACTGTAAAGTGTAAAATCAGCACACTTCTAACCAGTAAAAATGAAGGCTTCTTTAAGCAGTCTCTAATTTGCCTGTGGAAACCACATCACTGCAGGGGATCTGCTAGACGAATTCCAGGGCTGAATTTCTCAAAAACTGAATAATTGTAGCTTTCCCTTTGCAGCTATGTCAGTTAGGATAATGCAAGTAATCACAGCTTGGATGTAAGCTGATCACATGCCTGACTCACAGAGACCTATGTTATTCAACACTGCAAAGCTGTAGATGTGCATTACCTGTATGGGAAGGGGGCTGGAAGCAGGAAGGGGGTGGCACAGAGTTAGTAGGTAGCAGCAGTCATCTTCCATTGAAGTCTCATATGCACATGACTGCCAGACACACAGCTGGATGGGCCAATGGTACAAGTCCATCTACCAACAACTATATTCCTCTGAGGCCACTTAGAGATTAACACATCCTAGGACAGTTGGAAACAACTAGGTCAGAGCCAAACAACAAGACTCTTAGACTCAGGTTCAAGGTCACATCAAGGTGACCCTTGTTAACAGCCAAGAAAGCAGAAGCTGAAGAGAGAAGGGAAGTCAACAACTGGCAGCTAATGCTCAGAGTTTAAAACCATGCTCACATGAAATGGCTGAGTATATTAAAATGCCCCAGAAACTCTCATACACCAGGGGTAGGTGCCTCTGCATATGCCCCCCAGTGAGCATTGTGTGCAGAGACTTCATCCAGGGTTACTCATAACACTTATTAAGGGCCATTTGCAGGAAGTTCTTTCCCCAGAAGTGCCCATATGTTTTCTGAACAGTGTGGGCTAAATCTAACTCAAAATTACCTTTGTTATAGCTGTGCTTGGTGAATAAGGCCTAAGGGTGTGAGATTTTCAGTTACAAACAAATAGCTCAGCTTATGGAAGCCACTAAAGCCAAAGGGTTTCATGAGTCTCTGCTCCATTTCTGCTTAGGTGCTGAGCACTCTCAATTCCCATGGCCTTCATTAGGTGAAGAGACTGCCCAGCATCTAGTAGAATAAGGCCCAATATTGTATCCTGAATTAGTGCCTAATAAATGAGTTCTCTCTGCTTTCTCTCCACTCTAGCAGCCTCCCCACAAGCTATATATGAAAATATTCAATGAGCAGCTTGGTGCTTTTTCTAAAAGGCTAGCAAAAAAAGAGAGTATCAATCACTAAGGCAGATCTGACTCCCTGACTCTCATTTGTCAGTGTGTGTAGCAAAGGCTGCTGTTAACAGGAAACTAAACAGTTTAGAAACAGAGAGGTCACACCCCTTCAGCTAGCCATCTGCAGTCTAACAAAAAGAAACTCACAGTCCTGCCTAGCAAATTCTGAAAGAAAAGCTTATGCCTGATGAGAGAAAAAATTAAGAATTTCTTATGTCATTAACCCAACTCCTGTCAAAATCAGCCCAGGTCTCCCAGTTAGGAAGGAGAAGTATTTGTTAATCAAATCCTCTCAGGTTGCCTCCTTTATTTTGATTAATGCTCAGCTATAATTGGTTCTAAACTTCCTCCTGCCATCTTAGCCAAAAAGATTAATTTTAATTGTATATTGTTTATAAGAAGTCCCTTCGTTTTCAGTTTAAACTGATTTTTACTGAAAAAATCCTGGATTTTACAAAAACTGTTTTTACCAATTTTCATCTGAACTTTCAAGTACCTAAAAATAGATAATTTAATTAGGAAAATACAATACATTGCATTAGATACGTGTTATGTTAATAAAGAATTGGTCTATGTGTATACGCAAAGCTGCCTGTTGAAGTAAGGCAGTGTAGTAGAAGATATACATATACACAGTTAGAGGTGTGTGCACATCTGTACATACTGATGAATCTCATACGCACCACGTACACATTTCATGCTGTTAGCAATTAACAGTTTTACATTTGTCACACTAATGTAACACACCCCCCCCCACCCTTTTTATCTCCCCTCAATTGACATAGGGCTCAGAGCAGGTGTGTGGTATTCTCCCACTTGGGGTTGTTCCTGCCTCCCTGGCAGAGGGGCTTTAGGGGCCCTGGGCTCAGGTTACTTTTCTTCTCTTGTTTAGGACCTGCGGGCGGGGGGGATCCTTAAAAAGTAACCTAGGTATTTGGTGCTTCCATGTCGCCACCGTGGGGGAGTTGTTGCCAAATGAAGGGGCAAATTAGGGACTCCCGCCTAGATATTTCACTACCCTAGGGATAGGGATCTCAGAGACCACTAATGACAAGCACTTTAACAAAGAAACCTGGAGGGATACCCCAGGTGCTTTACTTTTAAGATTAACACAATAACACTAAAACATAAGCCACTAAATGTGTCTAAATAAAAATATAAAAAAATAATTTGGCCCAATTATTCAATGTAAATGTTTATGGGCTAATGGTTTTAAGTCACCAATATTAAGTTGTTTATTCAAAGGAAAGGTTTTTATTGGGGGATTAGATATTGTTTTCTTAAACTCAGAAGTGGCATACAGTGTTTTGAGTTCTGTTTCAGTTCTACAACAAACCACATTACATTCTGTTTATCAAAGCATTGATCTACTTAATACTTTTTCCCCTTTCAAAACCAGGAGGGCACATTTGTTTGTACACCCACCTGGCCCAACGTGGGGGGTCGCCATGGCAGCCAGCCACGGTTGCCTGTTATTGCCAGTCTTGGCTGTCTGTCATGACAGGGGGCGGGGCCAGCCTGCCATGTGTTGCTCCCCTCCCGCTGGGTCAGGCTGGGGGAACGTTCATTTCCATCCCCCAACCCAATTCAGCTGGGGGTTGCAGGGGCCAGCCATCCCGCCTCCAGACATATAGCTGCACATATGTTAACACCCAATGTCTCAGGGTAATGTAACCCCCTCACTCCTTGTTCCTCTCCCTTCCCAGAGCAGTAAAAACACATGGAGCGACTCCCTGTGTGTGTGCTGGACTCACACTGACCAGCAGCATCAGCAGCGGAAGGGAGTTCTCCTTAGGGCTTTTTAGCTTGTGACTCAGGAAAAAGAACATAAGAACATGAAAAGTGCCATACGGGGTCAGACCAATGGTCCATCAAGCCCAGCATCCTGTCTCCAACAGTGGCTATTCTCAGTCTCTTTGGAGAAGTACCCAACGGGTCATAATGGAGTGATTTATTCCTTGCTGTTCACTCTCAACTCTGGACAGTTTGAGATTACATCCCCAACCTACTTGGCTAGTTCGTAGCCATTAATGGACCGATCATCCAAGAACTTATCCAAACCATTTTAAAAAACAGCTATACTACTGACCTTGACCACATCCTCTGGCAACAAATTCCACAAGTTAACTATGTGTTGAGTGAAAAAAATACTTTCTTTTATTTGTTTTAAATCTGCTGTCAGTTAGTTTCATGGAGTGTTCCCTTAATTCTTGTACTATATTAGAGGGTAAATAACTGCTCCCTATTTACTTGTTCCATGCCACTGATTAAATAAATTTCTATCATATCCCCTCTCAATCATCTCTCCTCCACTCTAAAGAGCCATAACCTATCAAGCCTCTTCTTGTACAAAAGCTGTTCTAGACCCTTGATCATTTTTATTGCTCTTCTTTGTAGTTTTTCCAGTTCTACTGTATCTTTTGTGAGGTAGGGCAAGATTAATTTTTTGGTGCTCTTCGACAGCTGATAGCCCAGAAGTGTGTAGGTTTCCCCATGGGGTGTTCCAACCAGTGTCTGCACTCTGACATGCATAATGTATACCACAGTTGAGAGAGAGTTCGCGTGGTGCTGCTGTCCCATAGGCTGAAAATATTCCCAGTGAAAAGAAAGGGTTTTTTCATTAGCAAAACCAAGCAGGAGCTGTCCCTGAGATGAAGGTCATACTTTGGCTTAATCAGACCTTTCGCATCTCTGCAGCAGGTGAAGGCTCTAGACTCTGCATCATAGACTGCTTGTACACAAGCGGCGGGATGCAGCACATTGAAGAATGCGCTTCCATGGAAAACCCTGCAGGGTGTGTTTAGACGTATTGGAAGTAGCAGGCTGCTATAGGAGTCGCGGTTCACACGGTCTTTTTGAAGCTGCATTTGGGTAACCCTGATATCGAGTCTCCAAAGTGCATACTTCCTTAAAATAGTCTGCTTTTCACAAAACACTAAGAAAACTGGAGGAGGAGGGAACCCAGCAACCTTTTGGTCTGCTGATAAAATGAGTCTAGGGAGCCAGTGTAGTTGAATGGATAGTGTATTTGTTGCCATGGAATTGGGAGCCCCAGTTTCAAATCCTGGTTTCACTCCGCTTTAATGCTGCGTTAATATTTCTTATGCATGTTGCAGGAGTGCTGCCTAGGGCACCAGTACAGCCCTGCAACATCCCACTAGATGGCCTTTGGCAGGATACACAGCTCTCTGCCTCACGAGACAGGGGAAGAGGGGAGAGTGCCACGAGCCAGGGGATCATGTGTGGTGGGCTAAAACGCTATTTGGCTATTTCTGACACTAATACACTCACAGATTACAGGGTTCAAAATTTATCCCTGTAATCTGTGCGTGAAATTGTGGCACAAATCGCCAAAGGAAACATTTTAAACCCTGTGCACACGAGCAGAGTTTCACATGACACCCCCCCCCCCCCCCCTTTCCCGATCGTTGCTCGAGACGATCAGAGGGTTGTCTCAAGACTATTGAGATGGATGGAAAAACCAAACTATGGGTGACAGCGTAACCAGGACCCAACCTCAGCTTCTGCTCGCAGCAGCAGTGGGCTGAGCTCGCATTGCCCTTTTAAGAGATTTCCTCAGCTACAGTACCGAGCCATGGGCAAGCACTTTTCAGAGGACAAGTATTTAGACTAGAGAGGGTGTGTGTTAGCCTCACATGTAAGGGATGGAGACAAAGCAGTTGAGATGACAATGTCCTTTATGGGACCAACTTCTGTTGGTGAGATTGTGCAAGCTTTTGGGCCACACAGGACCTTTCCTCAGGCTTGTAACAAGTTAGAACTATGGACTGAGCAAATCCAGACTAGAGATATATGTGACTGCAATCACTTGGGAGGTACCTGCTAGGGGGAAAGGTTGTTGGGAAGAAAGATCATTAGCAATTCAAACATTTAAGTGCAATGAATTAAAAAACAGCAGGCATAGATGTAAGCAGCAAGCTGCCTGTCTTGTTATTTACACATTTGGCTTATACAATGTGATGTGATTGGGACCTCTCTGCCTCACTCTGGGCTGGCTGTGGCTCAGTTTCCCCACTTACAGTGCCTTCTGGAGGTAACTGGTCCAGTGGACACTGTAAGTGGGGAAACTGAGTCACAGCCAGCCCAGAGTGGGGCAGAGAGGTCCCAATCCCCGGATCATAGAATTTCAGGGCTGGAAATGACCTCAAGGGTTATCTACTCCAACTACCTGCTCCAAGGCAGGATATCATCTATCCATAGATCGCACACAGATGATTGTGACGCCCATGGGCTTTGTTTGGGCTTACAACGTACAAATCTTTGTTTGGTCCATTATTTTTGGTACCTAATAGAGTTATCTTTTCAAAGTGGTGTGCAGGTTCCCTTTCGGGACAAGGGCTGAGAGATCAGAGATGGAGTGATTGTTCTGGGAGAGGTCAACACCCACAGGTGATTTATGGTACTTATCCACAATCTTTTTTTCTGTTAAAGTTTATTCATTTACACAATTATTATTTGGTTCCACCAAATCGCATTCTTGCTGTGATTCCTAGCTCCTTGTATTTTGAATGGGTTCGCTTGAGAGGTATTGATAATGGCTGTGGTAGAAATGTGTTTACAGATTTTACACCTCCCGTTTTACAATATATACTTTCCCGAGAATTTCAGAAAATCTGCTTTTTGTTGCTATGGGTCCCATCCAATTTGTTTGCCGATAGATAAGAGGCTGTTTCCTCAGCCTTCCACAGCCCGGAAACGCATTACCCTTTTAAGATGAATTTTCTTGCCTAGCCGGAAAGCTATTGCCCTTTTAATAACTGTTTCCTTGCCCTGGAGCCAGTCAAGATAGAGGAGGGACGTATGGGTGGGGCTTAGTATGCAAATGACCCGAATGCTGCGCTTAATTGATCAAAAGAAATCAATCTTGGAGGTAAGAAAATAACTAACAGATTCCTCCCCCCCCCAAAAAAAAACCTTTAGAGTCAATGAAATCTAAACCCTGTTTCCAAATCCCAAATAGTGCTTTCCTAATAAATCCCCTCCATCCTTTTCTGGGGTGCGCTCTCTGTTTCCGCAGGGTGTGCGCTTCTCATCAGGCTGAAGTTTCCCAGCTTTTTCGGTCACTTGCCACTCCGCACCCCATGGATGTAAAAGCAAGGCAATGGCATCATGCTCAAGCGCTTGCTCCCGGTGGCCGACCCTGCCCCTGTCTCTCTAGTGTCCTGCCCTCTCCATGCTGTGTCAGAAGCCGCTGAGCAGACTGGGATGGGGTGGGGACAGGAGCTCACTTTCTCTGTCCATTCCTGGAGGTCAGACTAGAAAGTGGGCTCGCTGTCACTCTGCTCAGCAGCTACAATGGGCACTCCAGCAGGAGGCTGAAGGAACTGGGAACCAAATTCAGCCTCCTCGCTCCAGCCTGGTGTGAGTGGGGCAGGGCTGGGAGAAGGTGGCGAAGAGGGGCAGAGAGCGCTGTTTCGTCAGGGTGATGCTGATGCGCAGCTTGCCCAGAGCCTGCTCCTTCCCCGACACGCTGACTCCGTTTTCCTTTACGGACAGAGCAGCGGAAAGCACAGCACAACACCTCTCCTCCCCGCCGCCGCATTACCGTCCAATTCCTGGGGCTGGAGCGAGTCCTCGTGAAGGTCGGTCTGGTTCCCCCCCGCTTGGGTTCCAACCCCTCTATCCATTGCCCTTTTAAGGAGATGCCGCTCCTCCCTTCGCCCGCACACCGGGCAGCGATGCCTCTTTAAGAGGTGCCTGCCCGCCGCTTCCCTCCTCCCTTCCTCCTTCCCGGGCGTTGAGCGCTGTGGAGCCGCCGCCGCCGCTGCCGCCGCGAGAGACACAAGCGAGCCTGGCATCCAGCCATCGCGGGCCGGCGGAGGAGAAGGCGCTCGCTTGCTGCGCGCTGAGGCCACTGGCGCTGCCAAGCCCCGCATCCCACTCGCTCCCCGGCGGCGGCGGGACTGGTCCCCACGGCATGTCCTGAGCCGCGCGCGTGGTCCCGGGGCCCCAGCATCACGGAGGGGTCGGTGGAGCAGCGGGGCAAGGGCCGCGGCCCCATGAGGGAGAAGGAGGCGGGGGCGCCGGGGGCGGAGCGGGGCAAGCCCGCCACCTACACCGGGGACAAGAAGGCGCGCATGGCGGCCAAGACCAACAAGAAGTGGGTGCGCCTGGCCACGGTGCTGGCCTATGTGCTCTCGGTCTCGCTAGCCGCCATCGTCCTCGCCGTCTACTACAGCCTCATCTGGCAGCCCGTCCGGGGCGGCACCGCCCCCCACACGCAGCCCCAGCCCCCGGGGCCTGGGCCAGCCACCCCCGGGCCAGCCACTAGCCCCGCCGCTTCCGAGGGACAACAACACCCGCCGCCGGGGGCAACTGCCACGCAGCCCTTGGAGCGGCCGTCGGACTCCGGGACTCAGAGCGCTACCTCTTCCCCAGCGCCACCCAACCCCGGCCTGGAGAAGCGGGCTGCGGAATCGGGGACAGCCCCTAGCCCCACCGTGCTGCAGCGGGTGCATCGGAGCCACTGATCCCGGAGCAAGCGGGGACCGAGCCCCCCGGCACACGAGACACCCCGGACCCTCGAGCACCACGGGCTCCTCCGCTTCCCTGAATCCGTCTCGTCGCTTTGGACACAGGCCCATGGCGTTGGGATTGTCCCTTCTCCCTCCCGGCCCCTGCCAGCCCGTCTCGGACACGCGGGGAGAGAGTCGGTGGTTTTTGTCTGTTTTTGAATTTCCCTGCCCATCGGTTTCCCAGGACTCGGGCATAGGGAATTGTATTTATTAGTTTTAATACGGTTTAATCAGTAATGGGGAGCCACATGGCGTGGAGCTCAGGTATGTCAGCCTAGCTGCAATGTACCCACACATACATTTTGTTTCTATCCTTGTGTATAGAATATTTGTATTCAGATGCACTTACTTATAGATATGTATAGGGATGAGATATATATCCTATGGGGAAAAACACACACAGAGCAGAGGCTGACTGGCCTTTAAAGGGCTATACTTATTACTTGCCTTGCATTGAAGGTTACAATAATCCTGGGGTCTAAAGGCAGACACCATCAGAAGCTGGTTGTGACCCTAGGATAGTGGTTCCTGAGCCTTTTGCCTGCATGACCCCACTTGCAGACCTAACTATAATCCAATAACCCCAAACAGCAACAAAGCCATGCAAAGTATGCATATGAAATATCAATAGGAATCATGACGCCCTAGGGCTTTAGCTTTCCTGCTTTTTGCTTAGCAGCTTCTTGCCTTGTTAATGCTTTTGATTTCTAGACCTTGGGAAGGAAGGTAGGAAAGATTCCATAGAGTTTTCTTTTCCCCATTAGCCCTTGTAGCTTTGTCTGTGGGCCTCCTTCTGTGCTTAATTGGGGAGCTCTAGCCAAAAACAAGCTTGGATGGGAGGAATAGGAAGTGAGAACACGGTCAGTATAAACGTAGCTTTAAAGCAGTGACTCCCAAATTGTCTGCCTGCACAAACCCGCAAATGTGTAGAGTATATTACCTATCCTTTGAGATCGTGACCTCACCTACAGATGACACAGTTTGGAAACCTCTCCTTTAAGATATTAATGTAGTTACACTTTTTCACCCTTCCCCTGATTCCTCCAAGCCTAGCTTCTCTTGGAATCTGCATTAAAATCCTAATTCTTCATCTTTGCTAGTCTTATCAGTTCCATGACCACATTCCTCATCCTATATGGTTTTGCTGCGGCATAAAATGAAAGTAGAATATGAACTGTGAGGCCGTTATCCTTTGCTTTTTGGGCACGTGTTGTTAACAGTCAATAACAAACATGTTTATTTTAAAACCTATGAAGGGACATGATTTGTTTATTACTTTTACAATATTTGCCCAATATGGCAGTCCCTCTGAATAAATGTGCCCCTCATTATGGTGGGTGGGGAGATTTTCCCTTGCTAGCTGTATCAAGCACTCTTTGTTATGGGAGTCAAACATACATGCTGAGAAGAGACTGGCGTTTCCGTGGAAAGAACCTGGCAGATATTCTGTGAACGCTAGCAATGTGGTGCCATGTTATGCAGCTAAAATGGTGTGCTGTGTCTCAGTAGACACTCAATGGCCTGTTCACTTATTCTCTTGCCTGCTTCAAACTGACCCAGCTAACAGGCCCACTAACTGCAGCTCAACAGAATCCTATGGCAGAGGTTGAGCAGCAAAGCTTTTCAAAGTCAAGGGATGCAATTCTGGGACTTAATCCATGATGGACAAGGGACACTTTGCAAACTGAGGCCTTCTAGAGAAAACAAGTACATAATTCAAGTAAATAACAAAACTTTTGACCTTAGTGGTTTCTAGTCTACTTTTTAGTATGTTGTAAGCTTAAATCAGAATCGTTTGAACCTGTAAGGGTAAATGTATGGCAATCTGTGACATTCTATAAACTCTCAAACTCTTGAAAAGAACTTGGCAAAACCATTAAATGTTAGGCTGTCAAGCCACTAAACCTCTGTAAAGCTGTCACTGGAACTTCAACTCTAGTGGCTAAGTTTAAAGTTGTAAAAATACTTGGATGTTGTCCATATTTCAGCCATGTAAGCTATATCTGTAGTCAAAAGTCCTGTATATTTAAAAAAAAATATTTTTAAGGTGAACAAAAATACAAGAGATTTCTGCCTAAGCCTGTATGCTTTAGACTTTTGTTTAATCTTGTTGGACCCTGTGTTGTTTGTTTTTTTCAAAAGGGCTGAATACAGTATCTTGAGCTGAATAAGATAAAGGGGTATCTGAGTTGCAACTCAGATGCAAGCATTTTCTCTGGAAGCCCGCTGTGACATTGTTAGTAATTACTTAGCAGACAAAATCACTTGTATTCACCATGACGGGTGCTGCCATTTTACCTGCAGAGTCAGAGTTTGAGGTTATAAAAACTCAGTCTTGTCCTGTTTATTTGGATCAGTTTCAATTGGTATCACCCACCGATGTGGGGAAGGTGCTTGGGGCTGTGAGGGCGACCAGTTGTGAACTAGATTCTTGCCTGTCCTGGCTGGTGAAAGCCAGCCGGGAGATGCTGGGGCTGCTGCTGGCTGGGATTATCAATGCCTCCCTTCGGGAGGGTAGGGTGTTGGATGTTCTTAAAACTGCGGCTGTCTGGCCCCTGCTTAAGAAGCCATCTTTGGATGTTGACTCCCCGGCCAGCTATCAGCCTGTCTCTAACCTTCCTTTTTAGGAGATATTATTGAACGTGTGGTTGCCCGATAGCTCCAGGCTTCTCTCAATAACATTGGATTCCTGGACCCATTCCAGTTGGGCTTTTGCTCTAGGTATTGCATGAAGGCTGCGTGTGGCCTTGGTTGATGACCTGTGCCTGGAGACTGACAAGGGGAATTCTGCCCTGTTGATGTTAGATCTTTCGATGACCTTTTGATACTGTTGATTATGAGGTGGTGTTGACTTAACCGTGGGACCTGGCGGGGGTGGAGGGTCTGCTCTTGAGTGGTTCTGCTCTTTCCTGTCGAGGAGGTCCCAGAGAGTGCTGATCAACGATCACTCGTCTTCTCAGGACCTCCCCTGTGGGGTCCTGCAGGGTTCCAGTCTGGCTCCCCTCTTGTTCAATATGTATACGAGACCACTGGGTGAGGTCAGTCGGAGGTTTGGGGAGAAGTGCCATGAGTATGCTGACGATACCCAGCTCTACACCTCCTTTTCGTCCAATCTAGACCCTGAAGTCTTGGTGCTTAATGCCTGGCTGCTGTTGGGGACTGGATGAGGGTGAGCTGAATCCAGACAAGACTGAGGTGATGATGGTGGTTGGCCAGTCTTGTGACCTGGAGGGGATTGGGACTCCTCTTATTGATGGGGTCTGGCCCCTTCTGGTTGATCAGCCTTGAAGTACTTCTGAACCTCTTGCTGTGCCTGGATTGTCAGGTTGCAGTAGTCGTGGGGAGCGCTTTTCACCAATTTTCTCAGGTGAGGAGGCTGCAACCTTTTCCTTCTGACTCTGATCTGGCCACTGTCATCTATGCTTTCAACACCTCAAGGCTAGATTACTACAGTGCACTTTACGTGGGGCTCTTGATGACTGTTCAGAAGCTGCAGCTGGTGCAGAATGTAGGGGTGAGGTGCCGTGGTTACATTACACCGGTGCTCCATAGTCTGCACTGGCATCCTATAGCATTCGGAGCACAACTCAAGGTGCTGGTTTTGACCTTTAAAGCCCTAAATGGTCTGGGCCCCACATATCTGAGAGACCGCCTGTTCTTCCGTGCCCTAATGTGGCCCCTGTGATCGGCCAGGAGCACCTCCCTGTGGGTACTATCAGTCTTGTTCGTACGACGTGAGGGCTTGCGTTAGGTGCATCCTCAACTGCTGCCCCATTGCTATGGAACTCCCTTCCCCTGGAGATTCTTTTGATCCCAAGCCTCTTCTGGAGGCAATGTAAGACCTTTCTCTTTGTAAAGGCATTTGGCAGGCAGAGAGAGGGGGTTTGGTGGGTGGGTTGGGGTAGTGTTGTGAGCGAGATTGGAATAGGATAGGGAAGGTGGTTTTGGGGGGTATGTAGGATGGCTGGTTTTTTTGGGGGTGGGGGTGAATTTGACTTTTTATCGGTTTTTATGTTTCTATATATGTTGTTTGCTGCACCGAGCCTTTTAGGGAAGGGCGGGATAAAAATTTAAATAAATAATAAATGAATAAACCCTTGCTAATGAGACATACAGATTTGCGGGGAGGCAGATGCGGAAGGGCATCTCTTGTGACAGAAGCAACTTACCCCTGTTTACCAGGAGAGAGAATGGGGACTCTGGGAAAGTTTGGGACTTAATGATATTTGAAATGGGTATTATTACTGCCTTCCTGTATATGTATGGGGATAGGGAAAGAGCTTTAAAAGCTTAACCGTGACAGTGACTCTGTCCTGTAACTGATTTGTTGGTCTGTGCTACAGTATTACGCCAGAACTTATGAATAGGCAAATTAACTAGTAGTAAACTAATCCTCACTTAAGCATTTGGGAAGGGGTGTGTTTAGCAGTTGGGCTCTGGATAGTAGCATTTATTTAGATTTTTTTATCACACCCTATCCCTTAGGCTCAGGGTGGCTTATACTTTTTAAATTTATTAACTGTAACATTAACAACTAACTTAATCCCCACAACAACCCTGTTAGGTAGGTTAGACTGAGAGGTCTGTGATTGGCCCCAGGTCACCCCAGTGAGTTCCTGGCTAAGGTGAGACTTGAACCAGAGCCTCCACGTACAGCACTCTTAACCACTACACCATACTGGCTCTTAGTAGGCCCAAAGTCATGAGAAGACATATGACTTCTACATCATCTGTGTTCATTGCACACTTCTTTGATAAGTAGAGATGAGGCTAGTAAGCATTCTAGGATGCTTACCTCCAAGCTCTGCTGAGAGCTATGCTGGTGGCTTGTTCATGCTAGATGGAGATTGGCCTCTTGGAAATCCGTGCTCCTTGAAGCATTCTGGTTTGAAATGCTGTCTGTATGCTGGCTTGACCTTGGATTCATGTGGGTGGGTGTGTGAGACAGGATACAGACTTGTGCTTTGGTGCCAGCAGAGTTTAGACTCTCCCTTGGAATCTGCTAAAAACTAGCTTGTAGGAAAAGTTTGAGTTCCAAGAGTGCTTGCTCCTCTGATTGCATAAGAAGCAGTTTTGCTAGGTTATAAGTTTTCTAACTCAAAAGGAAGCAAGATAGAACTGGATGGAAACCTTTTTAAAACCAGGATTCCACTCAGCTGCTTAGAATGGCAATGAGGCTTGTGGATGTTTAGTATATTTTGTAATGCGTGCATTCAGGATTCTCCTTTCTAAAGACTTGCTCTCTCTAAAGACTGGTAGAGCTCTACTGTGTAAAGCAGATGGAAGGGGAAGTGAATTTAATTAAATATGCTACATGGTCCTTTCCCAATCTGCCACGTGTCTGTAGGAAGATGCCCTGTACTCAGTGTGCTGACAATATGAGGCTCTTCACCTATTCAGAGGCACGTTCATGAATTATGTCTACAGTAGACTACTGCTCTGGCAGGAAAGTCCTGTGCACCCATTGCTAGCACTGGTGATTGACAGAGGAGCAAACTTGATCTGATGTTGAAAATAGGTTGGTTGATAATGTAACATGGGTGGGGGTGAGGAACCAAACCATCTTCAGTATGTTTGCAAAGGATGCTTGATTATACAAAGGGTTTGTGCTCCATTAATTCCTGCTGTTTGCTGATGGATAAGGCTAATGCAAAATAGACATTTTATTTCTGAAGCAGCTACTGGAGGAATTCTCTTAACTTGCTCCTTTTAACTTCCAAGCAACTGCTTGGATTCAGCATTGTCAGAAAGTTCAAGAAGCTGGTTGTGATTTTCATGGCAATTTTAAAAGCTTTTCCAGTAGTTTCATCTGACTTTTTCAACAAGCCTTTGCTCAAACATCTGTAAATTTCTAAATCTGTTATCTGGATTCCCTGTTTCTGCCTGAAGAATGTAAATCGTATCCAAGTTGTGATGAGCCCCATTTTTGGGCTATTACAACTAAACAGAAACAAGCATCTTCCTAAGTCTGACTCTTTGGACTCATTGTTTTTTATGACAGAGGGTTTAAAAAACATGGTATTTCTTAAATGGAAGTTTATGATCAAGCAGTATGACTGAGATCACCATCCTCCATATGTCACCTCCAGGTGAAGGCTGCTCTGATTTCTAATTTACTGATTAAACACAACTATTTACTTTACTGATGGCCCTGCAGTGCTGACATAGCTGTAGTATTTCAAGCTTTATTCTAAACTGTTATGTATCATGAAGTGAGCTGCTGACTGTTGTGATTTGAAGTCTTGTATTATATTTGATGTGCAGAATGGAGAGTGTAGATTGTTTCCCTGCCCCCCTCCCCCACTTCTTCCTCCACTGCCTAGTGCTATGTTTAGTTTACCTGGCACTAAACATGCCATGGCATAGACATTACATAGACCTATAAATGGAGTAAATCTGATATGGTGATTGTGAGATTGACTGACTCCTAAAAACCAGCGTCTTGGCATGCAAGTTTGCTATTGGAAAGGGAGTTTGCTACAGCAGGAAGAACTAGTCGTGTAAGAATGCGATAGGATACAAAGTAGGTTAAGTTCATGCCTTCTACAGCCCATTTCCTAGCCGCCTTTTTGCTACACACTTTGTTTTCTAAGCCCTCTGCATGTGATTTACACCAATTTAGGTCATGTTTCTGGAAATAGCCAATGACTCAGTGCCTCAGTTTTTGGGTACCCAATATTAAACATTTTGGGCTCAGTTATATGGAGTTTTGAACACCTACAGCTTCTAATCATTTGAATTTGTGGAGCTCAGCATGTAAAGCATCTCAGATCAGCACATTCTTCTGAAAATCTTGGCATTAGTTATAGCCCTCTACTAAGCTAGGCTTAGGCACCTTTACACAACTGAGGCTGCTTTTATACGAGGCGCTGAAGCGCCTCCTGAGTCCCGCGTTGAAAGAAAAGCAGGCGCGGGGAGTGTTCTCATGCTTCCCGCGCTGCCGCAAGTGACATGCACCTCCAGCAACAGGGAGTACGTCACTTCCGGCAGCGCGGGGATCATGGGAACACTTCCCGCACCTGCTTTTCTCTCAACGCGGGACTCAGGAGGTGCTTTTGAGCGCCTTGTATAAAAGCCGCCTGAAGCCATCTCTGGGCTTGGTCCACTATGTTTGCAACCTGTGAGCAATTCCTATTAGCATCTTGTGTTAATTCTTAAAGGGGAAGGTGTTGGTAGCACCAGCTTAGGTTTGGTTTTTAAAAGGTGCCATTTTTACTTGCCTGGATAAACCCTAGTAATGTGAGGCATATTGTAAAGGGGGGTTGATTTCAGCTGCTGGCTGCCATGTGCTGGGTTGAAGAACTCTGAAATTTCAGTTTTGCACCAGTAAACATTTGCTGACTCCTTTCTCCTCTCTACCCCCATTTGGGTAAGATGAAGATACCTAGGCACAAATAACTAGAACTAAGCCCTACTAATATAATTAATAATCTAGACAATGCTGCTGGGAATGAATGAAAAAACATTTGTTCAGAGCAATGATCAAGCAAGTTCGCAAACTGGGCCTGAAAGGGAACTTAGAGTTATCTAGTTTAACACTTTGCCATTAAGAAGGATCCATCCACAGTACTACTCCATCCCTGAGAGATGTCTGTGTAACCTATTTTTAAAGGCCTCCAGTGACAGGGCCTCCACAACCTCCCTTGGTAAATACTCCACTGCCTAACCATCTTGGTAGTGGAAAATTCTTCAGTGCCTCAAACTAAAATCCAGTGCTTCCTCTCTCCTGCCCAGTCTCATCAAACTATGGAGGGTCCATGCCTTAGTGATTTTTCTATAGTATCTTTCATTTGAAGCCCCTGGCACCATGACCCTGTTGAGTATGACAGAAAGGCCTGTTTGGAATCAAGGATGGGTTTGTGCATGGGTACTGGGGTGCTTGTCTACATGAAGTGCTTTGTTTTTTAAAATGCGCTCAGCCATTTAGCTTAGCAAGGGCTGCACAGCCAATGGTGTACAGCATTGCCATGCACAGCCCCTGTGCAAAGGCTGTAATTGGCCTTAAATAGCTTTCTAATGTTTTATTTAAGCATTATATTATGTAACTTAAATACAAAACTGTTCCTCGTTAAAGGGCATTTGAGCTTCAGGCTTTTAGACCAATTGCAACTGATTTAGTCAGGGAGGAATTGGTGTGGAAAAAGAGTGACTCTCTCTCTCTTGCAATGAAATATACTACCAAGTTTTTCAACTGGGCTTATGCTCATAATATAAACCTGTTCTGATTGAATTGGGCAGCCTCTCTTTGATTTAGGTGTTACCTTGAAAGGTGTTTATACATGAAACATCGGCCAAGCACAGGGGTGTAGCTATCCTAGAGATAGCAGATGTAGCTGTCCCTGGGCCCCAGAACATCTGCATTGGGCTGGGTGAGGTGCCCCTGCCAGGCCTCAAACCCAATGGACATTAGGACTCTGGAATCCCTGACTGGCCAGACTTCCTCAGTAGAGGCAGCGAGCTGGGGCTGGAGAGGAGAGGAGCCCATTGAGCAGACGCTGGGTGGGAAGGCATTAGGGGTTCAGAAAGCAGCAGCTGCTGCTGCGAGACACCCCTCTGCAGCAGGACTAGGCAGAGGAGTAGCCTCAACCCTGCCCCGCCCAGGCACCCTGCAGCAGGCAGTACACACTGCAGGAGCCACCCCGAACATGGGGGTTGGGGGGGAGCCAGCACGGGAGCTGCAGGAGGAGAAAAGTGGTGGAGCCAGCACACCCCTCTGCCCTGTATCCAGTAGTGGGGGTGGAGGGACAGTGGGTGCTGGGGGATCTGGCTGGGTACAGGGATAAAGAGTCAGACAGAGCAGAGCGAAAGAGGTGAGTTTTAAGGAGAGATTTGAAGGTATGAAGGGAGGGGCCTGTTATTCTCTATTACTGTTACACTACTTAGCCTTATTACCATTGTATTGTTCTCCTGGCACTCTAGTCAAAGAGTCTGAGCTATCTGCTTAGCATGTCCATTTCCACTCACTGGAATGGTTAGAGCTTTCCCATTAAACAGTGGACTCTGTTTGAGCCGTGTGTGTGTGTGTGTGAGTAGGCTGCTTCACACCTGACACCAAACACCCTTTGATTTCCTAGAGATCTACCTGTGTAGGGAAGGTTGCAGTGTGCTAAGGTTTGCAATATCTAATTGTTTCAGTAAAGTCTTGAACTGTAGAGTTCTGCTGTTAGGACTGTAGATAAATTCTACAAACTGTTTCACTGTCTATGAAGGAACATGCTGTTCTTTAAGTAGGTAAGACTGCTTCATCTGATACAGTCCTTGCTCTCCCTTTCACTGGAAGCACCAAAAAGCAATGTGAAAATCACTGGGCTGCTTGCCAGCATTGTGAGAGGAAACCCAGGTAACTCCTGGAAGAGAATGGCTTTGAATAACTGACCATGAACCACAGGCCCTCAATACAGTTATGTTGCTGTAACTGCAAAGAAAAAGAAGTGGGCTCTGCCAACACTGCAGAAGAGTCTCAGCTTTGTTTTGATGAGTGGACATTGTCTGGTACCCCACACAGGGTAGAGTACAAGGAGTAAATAAGTCTGAAGCTAATGATGGTGGTGCTAATGTGAAAGCAGTGAGGGGAGTGCCTTTGATGACAGAGTCAGGGTGGAGCTAGAAGTGTTAAGTTCCTGGGCAGCCAGGTGGAGGCTGAGAAACTCAGCATTTTAGCCAGAGGGGCTGTCCACCTCACATCAGGTGCTCGTAGACCATGAGTAATAAATTCCTGAGCCCTTTCCCCAGACCAAGAGTAACAAATTCAAGCTTTTAGCCTTTTCCTCATTAGAACTTTTATTTAACAAAAATAATCTCCACACTTCAGTTTTTCAGCCACCTCACTTCTCCCCCCCCCATACAAACCCCAGCAAATACAATAAATAGTAGGCCTGGCTTCCCCAAGAATTGCATCAAAGCACCTCCTTGAGCAAACTTTCTAGACAGAAGGGTTGCTCTGTCCTTAAACAGGCAATTTAACACCCGCATATCATCTGTAGCCTCTCTGATATGGCACTTTCTGATGTGCAGAAACATGCAGAAAAGCACCCAATTTCCCCCCACAAGAAACTGCGAAAGGCAAATCAGTCACGGATTTTGTCATGTGGGAAAACAAAGCAGTGCGGCTTTGGTGGCGATAGTGCAGGGGATGGAAAGCCTGAACATCCAGCTTTACATCCCCTGCATGATCACCCACTAAAGCTGCGTGGCTTTGTTTTCCCACATGACAAAAGCTGCACCTTATTTGCTGCTTGCAGTTTCTCGTGGAGGCAAATTGAGCACTTTTCTGTGCATTTATGCATATCAGAAAATGGTCCTACTTCAGATTTGGATGCTAAGTTATTCAGATGGAAGAGTGGGAACAAATTCCCGTTTCCACAAAGAGTTTGGGCTGGTAAAATATTCTATAAAGGTACCACAGAATACTGTAAAGCAATTTCTTTATTTTGTAGAACTGAGGCAACATGGCAGTAGCACTAGCTGGTGAGGCTTTTTGTGACTGCACTACCAGTGTGCCTAACTGGATGCTGCTAGGAACTGAACTGATTCCTCTTTTTAAATAGCTTTTCTTCTGGTAACCTTTTTTTCTGGTAACCTATCTACTGCCAATGACTCAAGCAGTTGGTCTATTTAGGATTGAAATCCTCATGACAGGTAAAAGTTTGTAATTAATTACTAGTCTACTGACCCATAACTTCATCCTACGCTATAAAATGGGATATGGAAATCTGGTCTTCCATGAAGTAGAACTTAAAACAATGGAGCTATTTCACAGCCAGTTTTTAATCTCGGGTTGTTTCCGTGCAACAGCGGAGGGGAACCTTTTCCCTCTTATGGACCACTCTGAAAATTACAAGCTCCAGGGGCTAGATAGGAGTTGGAGATGGGGACACTTAAGGAGCGTGCCCAGGAGAGGGAAAGGAAAGCGAGGAGGATCTAGGCCAGGGATGCATCTCCTCTCCTTGAGAACCTGCCCTCATCAATGCGCCCTTCCCCTGAGTTCACTCTTGCATGCATGAAACAGGAATTGGTTCAGATCCAGGAACCAGAAAGAGGCCAAATAAAAAACAGGTGTGGGCTAGATCTGGCCCATGGACTGCAGATCCCACACCTCTATATAATATTTGCAAGCAAACTATCTGTGCTGGTAGCCACTAGAGTGTTGTTTCTACAAAACACAGTGATGGGATTGCATTTGCTCAGTTCCTGGGCAGGCCAGTAAGCTCTAATGAATTCAGCTTTTAAATGAAAATTCCCCAAGCCTCTCCCTCCAGTAGAAACCAGGCGGGTGCTTTGGATTAGAATTACTGGGGAAACCAGACCCTATTTCTGTGCAAATATTAGTTTATTAAACAAAATACAGTGTCTCTGTCTAAGCGACATCCTCATCAGTGAAGCTCTCCTACTGTTTTGGCTAGCAACATTTGCTGCAGTGAAACCAAGTAAAATCGCCATGCATGCATGTGCTCCTCACACTCCCCCACAAGCCTGTCTCCTTTTAATGGAGAATATGAAATGGCTACGTCACAGGGCAAGGATTGAAGATGAAAACAGTCCAGCTGAAAATCTATAGAATCCTTATTTTACCTGCTCTTTAGTGGGATGTGACTTGAGGCCAGCTGTTGTAAAACAGGATAGCCCCACTAATCAAGCATCATCTGATAGCTCTTCATTAAAGAAACCTTTACTTAATAATAATTGTTTATTTTTATATAGCACCTCCCTGCCATGACACATGGTGTGCTTTACCACAATTTAGCACAACTTTTGATCATCATAATAACCCTGTGATTTACCAGAGACAATGGGTGTTAATGAGTTAGATTGCAGTGGCCTCATTGCCTCCTCACCTAGATGAAAGGTGGTAGAGGGCATGGTTAGATACGCAAGTGAATGTGGTAGGCAGGACCTACAGTCATGGGTGCTGGAAGGGAAATGCAAGTGTGTGTGTGTGTGTGTGCGCACACGCACATTTGCACCCTCCTGGCTCCATCCGTTTTGAGCCCTTCAGGCAAGTGGCAGGGCCACATTGGAAACAGGCAGGAGTGAAGGGGCTCCCTCCCCCCTTTCGGACATGGCCATGACCCACTTTCCAAGCATTGTGATGTCATAACACTTGGAAAGGGGCATGGTTATGTTAGACAGGGGTGGGGTGAAGGGACCCTCCAGGGACCTAACTGAATTTGCCTACCACTCTGTTAGCCAAGAGGAACTCCCACCCATCAATTCATGTGCACACTAGTGCTTCATCATGGGGTGTACGATGAATGAGAATCCACACAGTAATGTTTCCCTTCTTGTTACCCACAATTACAGGCACCCGCAGTTCCCTTAGCCCAGAATCTTACCTCAATTATTGATTCTCAGGAAGCAGCCCTGGCATTTGACCATGATCCCTTTTGCAAGCCACACCCAGACTTGCTCAGTCTAGCAGCTTGTTCAAGGAAAGCTCAGTCTCCAAAGACAAACCAAAATCAGTCCCTTCCACTTGTGCCTGCATAATCCCCAAAGGGGGTGGCACGAGTGAAATTTTCAGCCTTTCAAAATTTGCCATGAACCACATGGGGAGTGTAACTGCCCCACACCACCCTATCTCCTTGGTACCCAATTGACTACAAGACTGAAAAACATCCTGGCCACCTCCTTCAGCTACTTTAGCAAAACTCCCCACTCCCATTGCCCTCTAACTTGACAACCACCTACACAATTACAATATCCCCCCCCCCCTGCTTGTTTCACCCACTGACCCCTTTCCCTATGGGAAGGCAGTAACCCTCTCACTACTGCTCTTTAGTTGTCAGTTTCCCATTAACTGCAACAGAAACCACTCACTGTAAACCCACCAACTTTCCTGTCACTCTTTTCTGGAGGTTACAGCATCCTGTTGGCCTTTCAGCAGGATTGACGGAGGCAAAAGCTGAAAAGAAAACCTTGGTTTTAAATGGGATTAGTCATTAAATAAAATAAAGTGCATACAGTATAATTCATGGCTTTCCACACAACCACAATTTAAGAAAAGCAAGTTAAATACAAACTAAGTGACAGTGGTTTCTCCTCTTTCCCCTCTGGTGGCTTGTTTGTAGCTTTTCTGTCGGCACCCAGGCAGGTACTGAAGAAGGGTAAGGCCAAGATTACGAGCAGTCAGTTTCTGGGAGGTAAACACAGTTACCAATTAGGCAGAGTGTGTGGTGGAACTGGATACTGTAGGATGAAGACCAGGCGCTGAAGGCTGATTTCATGCAAGTTCTAAGAATGAGGGGGGAAATTGTGCTCATCTTCCTCTGTCATCAGCCACCCGTAGCGCTTTGTCCTGGAAAAAACAAAACAGCAGCAGAATTATCCACTTTCTGGGGACTGCTGAGCAGTAAATTAAAGTGTCTGCAGAATTTGGACTTGACCTTCCTGCACAACCAGCACCAGACCCAGGACTCCAACATAAAATTCAGCCCAGGTGCTTCTCTCCTGGGAGCATCATCAAGACATTCAGATGTCATGTGGATGAGAGGGGTATAAATGTATAGCGAGAGCAGAGTGTGAGAATCCTTCTGTGCTAGCAGGGTACAATACTTTCTTGATGCAGAAAGCTGAATCTTTAGTAATATTTTATACAGTGATTTTACTGTACAAAATTCTTTACAACCTGTATCTAGTTCCCCCTCAACAACTCTGTGAGGTAGGTCATCATTATTTCCTTTTTACAGATGGGAAACCAAGGCCTAGAGATAGTGACTTACCCAAGGCCACCCAGTGAGTTCATGGCTAAAATGGGATTTTAAGAACTGATCATCCAAATCTGGTAAGTTATCTATTAGGGTAAACAGGCTTTGCAATACAAGGACCAACATTTTCACATTTGCTTCTCTGACACCTAGCACATTGATGCCCTGATTATAACCTGTGGACTGGGCACTACTGCAATACAGTTATTCAATAATAAATTTCTCCCTAGGGGTGTTGGGTACCCTTCTGGTGAAGCAGAGGTTGTGTGTGTCAGTGGGGAGGGGCTGATCAGCTCCCCTCTTTATGCAATTCCCAATGCTCCCTGTCCATTGTCCTCTAGCAGCCTCCAGATCCCACAAACATTGATTTTAAAAAGCAAGAAATGTAGTTTTTCTTTTCCCTCGCTGGCTGCTGTGGTGCCAGGCCAAGTTGCTGAATTAGCACTTTAAAGCATCTGTGACTGCACCCTGCCAACATGAATTTCAACACCCCATACAAACAAGAAAGAGTGGTTGGTGAAATAAGAAGGGATATTAAGGGAGACAGGCAAGATGTACCAGAGGAAGAGGAGGATAGGACATCAAAGCCAGGAAAAGCATTTAAGCATCCGGACACATTTAACAACAAGCTGCACTTTGGTAATTTTTAATAATACCTAAGGTACCAAACTAGACATTTAACGAAATAAATAATGAATCTATGGTAATGTAACTCTTAGAAACACTGGTCACTGACTGTTCCAATATCAATATTCAAGGAATGGGGCCAGTCTCTCTTGCTCACAGCAGAGAGACTCTTTTTAATACAAGAGCAGGCCATGCGGGATGATGGAGAGCTAGAATTCAATTTGAAAATGTCAGATACCAGAGTTCTAGAGAGTGTGTGCTTGCTGTGCTGATACCAGAAAGTGCTTTTAGGACACGATTAGCTCTGCAATAGCTTTTAAACCTTTTAAGCTACTGTAAGTTTTGGCCAGTGTTAAATACAATTTTAAAATAAAAAACAACACCCTCAAGGCCTCTTGTCTTCCAGTGCTTTCATTAAAACAGGATCTGAATTCTCTTTTCTCTTCATGAGCTGTTCAGGAAGGCATCATCCTTCACTGTTTGCTAATTATTCTTTCACACTATAGTTAAACACTGACTTCTTTTTAGCATGTTGCTCCTCTTTGGAAGCCACTGTAGTGATCAGAATGCACTGGGTGTGGTGGTGATCACTGGGTACTGAAAGATGTACCACCACTTACAAGGAAAGTCCATCCTGAGCTGGCATTACGTAGCTGATAACCTGTTGAACAGACATGCCAGCTATCAAGCAGTGAATCAAATGGGCAGTGGTCACTCAATAGCTAGTACTGCAAGAGTGAACAGACTTACACTGATATTGCTCCCAGGTCCTGTCGCTACTCCAGCCACTCTCGAAAACCAGTCCCACCAGTGGCCTCCCATGCACCCTGCCTGTTGCCTTTGTTACTACACATAGCAGAAGCTACATGGACGTGCTTGCTCTTCCTAGTGGGCTGAGATGCACCAATAGGGGATACAGTGGGGGACAAGCAGACACTACACTAACTACATATTTCCAACCTGAAATACAAAGTTACCATAACGTGATAACACCCACTATCTCTCCCATTACAGCACATTTTAACATGCTTATGTTATTCAAGATCTGGTGAGCAGACACCGCAGGCCTCAGATTGGTACAACTGTGTTCTTCTGACGACAGGTATTTTCTTAAGTGGGAGCAAGGGTATAAACAGTGTCTCAGCTAAGAGGAGAGATTCTGGAAGTCCCTGCCAGCCTTCATTTACTCCCATGTTCCACTTCCTCACAGGCTGCCTCTCGATCCTACCTTATTGCTGGGTCTCCTGCTAAGGGAGCGCCTATGCTGGCCGGAGCTAGGCCATGTGTGGAATCCCCAATGGAGGTGAAACTGAGGAAGGGACTCATCATGCTAGGAATCCCTGTTGGGACTGGAACCAGCAGGAAGAGGAGCCCCCATGCTGCACTATTTTGCCTTACTGCCACTCACCCTTTAGAAAACAGCAGGAAGGGCAGCAGCTCCAACCTCTCTGCCCTCCTTGCTGGAAGCTGGGGGTTTCTAAGGCAGTGAAGGTTGCAGCAGGGGTCCTAAATTTGAGGAGGAGAGATGCCCCTTCTCAGAATATTTAGAGATGGATCCTACTTCCACCTCACCCTCATCTCTCATTAAGTCAGTGCACGAGAGCCAAGGAGTGGAAAGGAAATGTGAGGGTTTAGCCGTTGTCCATCTCAACTCACATACAGGAGGTGCAACGTTGGTCTTATTTGCATCAATGTGTCAGTTGTGTGTAAGAATCTTGTAAGAGGATTATATTGACTAATGCGGGGGGTGGGGTGAGGGATTCAGGAGCTGGGTAGCACATCTGGGCCCATGCCAGGAACTGCTGTGGTCTTGAAGTCAGCATTAAAGTAGGTAGTGAGTGGAGGAGAGTTTAATGGGTAGGGACAGACGTGTGGTGGCGAAGGGGGTGTTTTAATTTTTATGGGTTTTTAATTATGTATATTATATTTGTATTTGTTTTCTTATGTATTTATTGTGAGCTACCCTGAGCCTCAGGGGATAGGGCAGGATATAAATCTAAGTAAATGAATAAAAATAATGCAGGGAGTCTGCAAGGTGGGAAGAAGCCAAAGGCTGGATCAAGTGGGTGCTTCCTGAGCCAGTTATATTGTGCCTCCAATCTGGCAGCCTCAAGCCAGCCTCTGAATAAGGGATGGTATGGGGTTTCCTCCTGTTTTCTGTGGGACCAGGTTCTCACTGTCAGTGACTCTGAGTTTTTTGTAAGCTCCTCTGGGCAAGGACCCATCTCCAATTTCATGATTGTTCAGTGCCAAGTACATTACTGGTGTCATGTAAATACTATCGAGAGGAGTATCTGCTTCTGCATGCACAGATGCTTGGCACTCTTACCATTAGCACTGGTTTGCATCAGAACATTGACCTCCTATATCTCTTTCAGTCTGATATCATCATGAGCCCTGACCACCAAGTCCTGTTTACATCAGTGAGGGTGGTGAGGTCAGATCCCTGCTGCTACTTCAGAAATCTACCCCCAGCTGCATTTTCTCTTAAGATGCTGAGGTTAATTTTCTCAAGAGAATGGAATGAAGAGCTCTGTGGTTGTCCTACATCGTTTATTTCTCTGGGAGTCGGACTTGGTTGAAAATTTTCCAGAGGATCCCAGGCCTGCACTTTGGGTAAATATTTATTTCTTGTTATCTGAAGCAGAGGATGAAAGCACCAGTAGGTACCTCATACGACATTTTTGACTGGGTTTGGAGTATGGTTTGAAGGTCAAGGCATTATTTTTTGGGTACCAAGCATGGCAATTGAAAAGACAGCCCCCACTGACAAAGGAAATCTTGGTGCTGCAGTCCCAAGTGCTTTCCACCAAAGATGATGGCAGCATGGACCTGGCATGCTATGAAGGTTTGCTGGTGGCTTATGGGATATTAAAGCTGGTTGAGGCTCACTCAATAATGGATTGGCTAAGGGCCAGGTGGAAGTTCCACCCAGGGGATTACAATGCTTTCGCAATGCTAGTGTCCTTTCGGATGGTGGGTGAAGTTGCACAAAGAAGAATTCTGCAATTAAAATCCAGCCCTTTATCATGTTATTGAATTTAACGAGAGAACAGAAAAATAACACTAAAAACTCTGCAAACACGAGTGGGGATTTCACGTGACCACGTTAACACAAGTTAAACTCACATTAGTCCCCGCCCCTCTCTGAACATTGGTAAGCACCCACTGTCTTATCCTCCAGGATCCTCCCACTTCCTGGTAACTAAGGGCGAATTCACACGTGCAGCAATTATCTGGATTTTTTAAAACTGGTTCTCAATAGTTCGCTGTTAACAAGTCCTGTTGCGTTCACATGCATGCCATACCGTTTTTAAGTACAGCGCAATAATGCATTCAGACCTTCTTGTAGTGCGCGCTTACCTGGCTGCTCAGTGCGGTTCAATTACAGGAAGTGGCCTGTGGGGAGCCAGAAAGTTGCTACATTGAAAACAACATTCTTTGAGATGGCTCTAAACATTCTCACAACACACAACCTTCCAGCCAACATGGATTTTTTTCCCTTGTATGTTTAGAAAGGGTTGGAAGGAATGGTCATTCTGAAGGGTAGAGTGCTTTTTATACTAGAGAAGCTGAGACCATCATGTGGTCTATTATTTGAATAGGGTGAACATGCACAACCCAGTTATGAGAATGTTTGGAGCCAACTCAAAGAACGTTGCTTGCAAGGTAGCAACCTTCTGCTTTATCTTGCAGTCCGATCGGAGGGGGTGCCCCCTGCTTTCCTGCACGGGCGGGGGATCAGGGAGTAAAGAGGGAGAGCCTGAGGCTGCTGGAAAGAAGCCCCTCGCATAGTGAAGCACACTGCTTCTCTCCCTGGTTTCTTTCTGGTATCCCGCTGCTGCTACTGCTGCAGCACTAAGGCAGAGGCAGATGATTGAAAGGGATGGGAAGCATGGAGGGGAAGAACTTTTTGGGGGAGAAGCTGGCTGCAGCCTGCACCCAGCGAGGCAACTACAGGGCTCCAGCTGATCTCACTGCTTCCGGTAGGGGCAGGAGTAAAACAGCGCACTTGGAAGCACGGTTGCATTCACATCAGAAAAGATTTCGCACCAGTTAAAACCAGTACGATGTTGCTTTCACACTGCTGTTAAGTGCGGATTTATTGAAAACGGACAGCAAAAAGGTAGGGGCGGATTCAGACGTGTCTTTAAATTGCACAGAATCCTCGGTGGCAAAGTGCGATTTAAAAAACCCCGCACTTCCGGGCTGGTGTGAATGCGCTGAGCGTGCACATTTCCACTTAGCCCGAATGTTTGGAGCGCGGATTGAAAAGTTGCTCTGAGCAGCAGAGGAGAGGAGGGGAGGGGAATGAAGTGAGATGGAGGCAGTGACAACTGAGCAGAAACCTTCCCACCTCTGTCTGGCTGAAGGATCAGGGGAATGCAGTAACTCTGCCTGGCCGGTCACTGCCTGGAAACCTCGCATGATGATTTATCCTAAAGCTCTTTAACACTGATCATGTATCCCCTGTATCGGATTCTCTGTCCCATGTGTCAGTTTCCCACTTCACTACAACACTCACTATTTTCTGTGTCCCAAGATTGTCTTCAATCAGACTGTGGATTGCAGCATTCAGAACTTTAAATGGTCTTCCTGGCAGCACAGGACTGTTCCCAGTATTGTTTAGCACAATATTCCAGCGAGTCACAGCGCATTTTCAAATTGATCTCCTGACTAAATTCTCTAGTGCCAGCACCTGCGATTCCTGGCATGAAACTCTAATGCAGAACAGAGCAGAGACTTCTGGGCAGAATAAGCGGGGGTTACCGGAACAAACAATCCTGCTCAATGCATTCACAAGGAGACAGACTCTTTACTTTTCAGAATTACAACCCACTTAGATCATTAGATGAATAAAGCCCTTTTTTGACATCAAGTACTTACTCGGTTGCTGTTTATACATCACAGTGTGAAAAACACCCCCATTCCTCTATTGTAAAGTAATAAGTATGTAATTGTGTCTACCTGACATTGGATCAATAAGATCAGGCATTGACGTCAGCAAGTCAGCGTAAACAGAACCTATTTTAAAATGGCTCCATCAGACGACAGCCACTTGAATAGTTTATGGTCTGTTCACTCAGGGGTTCCCAATTCTTTAAGGGATTACACTTCCAAAGGTAAAAGAAAAGCAAGTGACCAAGGCTGCTTGGCGTCAGGATTTGCAATACTATACACGAGAAAAACAACCAGTCCTTTTTATTTTGCATTATAATAGACCAACAGGAAATGCCACTCATTGCTTAATGTAAAATCGGGTCTGATAATTGCCCCTTGGGCTGTTTCAACAATGCTCCCAATTCCTGTATCCAGCAGAAACTTGCATTTGAGAGGTAATGCTGGACAACATTTTAGCAGATACACAGACTACAATCCTTACACCTCTTATTGTGGGTTAGTCCCATTAACGTCAGTAGGACTACTCTAGAGTAAAATGGCTTGAGGATTGTTGCCATAGTGGGAATTGCAAAAGGTACTAACAATCCACTCAGAGCTCTGATCATTAAGTGGTGTCTGTTGTGGGCTTGCCTCCGATGAAGTGTTAAGTACTAGCCACTAGGCCAAAGATCAGAGTCATTATGGCAAGCATGATGGATTCAGTTTTTAGAAGTGGCTAATAATCATATGCATCCAATCTGAGATACTTTGAAGTGGCGTGGAAGCAAAGTAGTTCAGATGATAGACCAACTTCTGCTAGTGAGAATATGCAAGCTTCCAGGCCACACAGAGCACGTAAAATGTCAGAACAATAGACAAAGGAAATGCAAGACAGGGATATAGAATATGTATAAATTAAAGCAATCACTTGGGAGGGAACTATTAGGGAAAGGATCATTAGGATTTCCCTTCATTATATTTAAATGTTTGAAATATGAATAGCCCCCCCATCCCAGCTTGTAAACTCTCACCTGCATAAATAAGTTCAATAAAAGATCTCATCTGAACTACTTCTCCATCTCTTACATTGGGGACCAATACGGCAAGCATAGTCTCTCTCTAGACTTGGAAGGGGCTTGGTCTTCTAAGGTCAACACTTTTTGAAAACGAGGTCCTGTCAAAGGAGTCTTAACTGGGCACACAAAAAATAATGCATCCCCAACACAGCACTTGCTTTTGAAAAATGTGGCTTAGGATCCTAGGTAAAGCCAGATGTACTGTTTTAGTACCTCAGAAATTTGAACATCATTAGCCAAAGTGACAGGAAGTCCCTAGAAAGGATGGAAGAGACTCAAAGTTCTTATAGCTGCATACCAATGTAAACAATGTGTTGTATTTAGCAGCATATGTAATAATCGCAAGAAACAAAATATTTGGGGTTTCTCATTTTTGTTGCAAACTTGGAAACAGTCCCAGTCTTGCAGGAAATTTTGCTAAGGTTTCTGCTTGTTAGTGCAAAAGCAGGGCTGTTCCCCAGGAAATAATGAGTCAGCTTTTGAGCAAAATTAGGTCTGTTTCTAAACAAAAGTTGGCAAAACACTAACTAGTTTCTTCACTGAATATGGTTTTCCTTTTGAAATACACTTTTTAAACAAGGTTTTAGTGCAAAAAATTGATTGTGTGTAACGTACTGAGAAGGAGACAGGGAATAAGAAATTTGTGTGAAACATTGAAATGTTGGGCATAATGATAAGGAAATAGAGCTGACTTGTGCACAGCTTTAGCTGTAATGCAGCCTATTTCCCACAAACCACGGCAAAATACATAAAAGTGAGATACTACTTGAAAGCCTAACTGTCTGTGCAGTACACCATGTGGAGTTAGGAACTTCAAGGCAACAGGAGGGAAGAGAACCAAGATTCTCTTATTCCAACTACACTGACTGCTGACCACTCAATCTAAGGATGTGATCCTCAAAGCCTGGACTTGATTAAAGGATAGGGCACCCCACCTACCAAATGCATGTGTAGGAAGAAGAGCTTTCCAGCATCAAAGGGTGTTTTCAGATATGACACTAACCCCAATTTAACCACACTTGAACATTTCGTATGCATGTGCCCTATGTAGCCCGGCAACATGCATAACAAATGTTCAAGTGTGGTTAAACTGGGGTTAGTGTCATGTCTGAAAACACCCAAAGTCAAGGTGGGAGGAACAGGTCTGGGAAAGGGGGTGGGAGCTGCTGCTTGGCACTGCTATGTGCCTGCGACTGAGCTAATATTGTAGGACAGCCTATCACTCAAAGTCATGGCAGAGTGCAACCCTTTTGAGACAAAGTACAGGGGCAAGTGATAGCAGCACAACAAGCGGCTAATGAGTTAGTTGGGGATGACTGAGTGCTTCCAGCTGGTGCAAGAAGGGAGCTGCTGAGAAAAAGCTGGAGCCAGTGTTCAATACAGTGGGAC
Source organism: Sphenodon punctatus (assembly GCA_003113815.1). Lineage (NCBI taxonomy): Eukaryota > Metazoa > Chordata > Lepidosauria > Sphenodontia > Sphenodontidae > Sphenodon > Sphenodon punctatus. The sequence continues at coordinate 628,512 of QEPC01001090.1, read as the reverse complement.
TATACAGAAAAGGTTGGTGATAGGAGTGTATTAAGTAGTTGTCAGCTTGCCCAGGGGGTCTGACTAATGCAGGGCTTTTGCCTGAAGGTGGTGGGTCAAGGGGGCCAGGTGAGACGGTGCCTAGACTGGGAGTCCAGGGATGGCTTTCCTAATGCAGGGGATGGAGCTCAGCTTGCCTCATCATCAAGCCACAGGCCCCACCCTGAGAATGCTGCTGAGGAGTTTGGTGTTTGTAGGGATTTGGGAACGTCTCATTGTATATAATAAAATAACACTTGGGTGAAGAAACTGCAGTATGTATATGAGACTAAATGTCCTTGCAGATAACTCACGATATTATGAGATTCCATGAATAGACAATTTATTGGAACTCTGCTGGGGAAGAGGGTGGAGAAGTAGTTTGCAATAGTTACATGATTAAACATCAACAATGATGTTTCAGCTGAGTTAAAGAGACTTCAAAGTAAGCAACCCATTGGAGATCGATGAGAGCAGCCCACGCATCTCCGAATTAAATACTTTCTCACCTCATCCAAATTTCACACAAACCAGCAGACAAGGGCGAGGGGAACACAGGGAGAGAAACAAAGTTATATGTGCCTGCCAGTGAGACACAAGGGCTGGGAAGAGTCAGATGACTAGCTCCACAGCACCTTTAAAAAAAAGCAAAGGTAAGGGTGCCTTCCCAAGAACCTGTCTCTACCTCTCCTGCTTTCTCCTTTACTCAGTGCAGAAAAAACCTTTCAGAAAAGCCACATGCTGATGGCCACAGAGCTGTTAAACTCTACCTGGCAAGAGTTCAATCATGCAGAAAGTCAAGTGCCGTGTTTGCTAGGCATCCCTCGTGATAAAAGGCAAAGAAGCATCTAAAGCATTGATTGGTAGGGAGTTAAAGTACTGTGCTGAAGAGGTAAAAACAAACTCCTAGAGGACAAATAAAAACCCATAGGACTAAGGTATGGGGGACTAGATAGATCATGGGTAATTCTTACATTCCTGCAGGCATTTATGGAGGTAATTTTTGGTAAGATGGTACTGAATGCTGCAGTACTGTGAGCCAGTGTGGTACTGGACTTGGACCTGGGAAGCCAAGGTTTAAATCCCACCCTAGCCATGGACTCACTGGGTGGCCTTGAGCAAGTCATAGCCCCCCCCCCTCCCCCAATCTGTAAATTGGGAATGGGCATTTGTTTCTTTCCCTGTGTTCCCCTTGCCCTTGTCTACCTGAGAGGGGATTCACACGTACGTTTAAATCGCACAGAATCCTCGGCGGCATAGTGCGATTTAAAGAACCCCACACTTCCGGGCTGGTGTGAATGCGCTGAGCGCGCACATTTCCACTTAGCCCGAATGTTTGGAGTGCGGATTGAAAAGTTGCTCCGAGCAGCTTTTCAAACCGCGCTCCAAACATTCGGACTAGGTGGAAATGTGCGCGCTCACCGCATTCACACTAACCCGGAAGTGCGGGGTTTTTTAAATCGCACTATGCCGCCGAGGCTTCTGTGCGATTTAAAGACACGTCTGAATCCTAAGCCCAATGGGTAGGGGAGGGACCTCTCCAAAAAAATCTGTGACTGTAAACTGCTGTGTATGCCTAGTAATGCTATAGACATGAGTAGTAGTAGGAGGTATAGCTACTTGAGCAACTCATTAAACTGATTGCTTCAACACATTTTACTAATATAAGACCCAGCCCTTTCAGTTTCACTGATGTTAAAGTCCCAATTGCATGAATGCTTAGCCTGGGTATGAGCAGGGACCCATGTTCACGGTGTTTTCCTCATTGGCAGCATTCTGGGTATGAGAAAGCAACAGAGAGACATTTGACACAAGGGTCAAGCTCAAAGCTCCTGGCTCTACTGGTGTCCACAGAAGTTTCACCTCAATGAGATCAGAATCTGGCCATGATCTCTCTTTTCTGAGTATGCAAACCTTCCCTTGACTGGCTGTAGACCAATTCAGTTCACAACTAATTCTGTTTCTAAGCTTGCCAGTTGGTTGCCGCCTTTCAGGGAACGATATTGTTGTTTCTGTAACAATGAAGTGAAGCTATAATAGCTTCATGGGGTTGGGTTCCTGAAGAAAAGAGCCAAGCCTCCTTCCTGGTGATTGACAAGTATGGTCCCACTTCCTCAACTGCAGGGCACAGGGGAACCCAAGAGTAAGAACACAGAGCCTGGAGAAGTAGAAATGATCAGGAAGCAAGTGCATCTCTCCCTGTGGTGTGACAATAAAGAGAAGGATACAAACAATCTCTATAACACTCATTATTTCAAATGCCTTTATCCACGGTTGGTGTTAATGAGGGAGCAACCAGGGCAATTGCCTGGGTCTTCATCCCATGTGGGGGGCAGTAGGTTAAATTCCCAAAGATGTAAATATTTTAAAGAAGGGGAAAAAAGCGGTGGAAAGAAATTGAAAAGGGCACTTTGCTTCCGCAAGAGTATGCTTCTGGAGTTTTTCCCTCTTTCCCATCCCCACTGGCAACCTGCGCTGCAAGCCCCAGCTTCTTAGTCAGGACTGGGGCTTGTGTTGCGGTGGTGTGCTCCCCACTGATCAACTGCTTGATGGGGAGCAGAAGTCTCTCCCACAACAAAAATTGCAGCTCCGAGGAGGAAGTGCACTTCTGTTCCCTGTTTGGTGGGGAACAGAAGCTCTGGATGTTTTTAGACGTGATGGGTCTTGACACGGCCACAGACTGCTCTGGACCATGGTGAGAGCCGGGTCCTGGCCACCAAAAAAGCGTTGCAGCGATGGGGCTTGGGAGGCACACTGATGTGTATCCACACAGTCCCACCCGTCAGCTGTGTGGATCCTCCTCCCGCAGCTGATGGGTGGCCAATGACAACTGCCATGTTGCCCGCTGCTTCCCCGGACCGCAGTAAGTAAAGTGGGCTTTCAGACGTAAAAGCCCGCTTTACTCTGGGTCTGGCGGCCAGATCCTGACCAAGGTGGGGGTTAGCCCGGGCTGTGACTCAGGGATTTCCCCAAGTCATAGCCTGGGCTAGCCCCCACCACGGTCAAGAGCCAGGCCAGGTAAACATCTGGTGGGTGCCTTCAGGTGTAACAGTGGCACCTGATTTAATCTATGTAAAAGTGGATTAGACCATGCCGCCGTCACATCTTAAAACATACTTCATCCTGTTTCTTGTGACCTTGTGAGCTCCCTCCATTTCTGGAGTAAATGGGGTATTTTATAGATAGGGTGGTCAGAAACAAGTACAATATTCCTGGCAAAAATGCACCCACAAATGAGAAAATGATATTGAAAATATAATTTTGCCACTGATCCTTCATCTTTCTTACATTTAATTTAGCTTCTCTGCAATGTCTTTACTCCCTTTATCTGCTCCTTGAACGGCCTACTAGCTGTGTGGAACCACACACTGACCATCTCATGCTTTTCTTTCTGACACACAGAAAGAATTTCTTATTATTGGTTTTGATGCCTCTGGGTATTCACTCTTAAAATTCCCCTGTCAGCCTTTCCTTCTAATGTCCAATTCAATTTTGTCTGGCATAATTGATGCTCCTTTCCATTGTATACCCTTAGGCTGGATAAAATAGCCTAGGGAAGTTATCTATTTAACTGTGTTATTTTTAACTTTTCTGTTCAGATAAGATCTGTTTGGTGAGAATCTGACTCCTCTGTATTTGCTAAGTGCTATGTACCTCACTGCTGACATTTAAATAATTATATAATCAGTTTATTTTTGCACTTCACACCCCGATGAATGAATCACAAGTCTGTATGATCCTTTAGCCTGATCTATTATTTACAGGAGGCATCTATATGAATAGAACTACTTTACTGATAGTCAAAATGGAATTCAATTGGCCACTAATGATTATATCTGTGGTCACTGCACAGTCAGAAAGAAAAAGTTCATGGAGCAGGTTCTACCAGGTTGCTGCTACTTTTTAGTATTAAAGGGATGATCTGCTCCGAGAAATAATCTGTTTCAAAATTTGAGCCCCTCTGTGGGTGAAAACAAATAGCCCACATTAGACCACACTATTTATTAGGTGTTCGCCAGATGTTTGCCCCCACTGGACACACGGCCACCACCCAGCCACCACTCATGGCATCGTCTTGGAGAATGTGGAGCCTGCTATGAGGGCAAATGCTTGCAAATCTTGGCTAATGTGTACCCACAGGGCTGCTTCCTGTCTATTGGGACGTGCGTATCCTCTGTCCACATACAGTTCCACCAGGACCATAGAGTCCCGAGCACAGCACCTAGAACAGTCCAAGGCGTGAGCACTCTCTCCACTCTCGCTCTCACTGGAGCTTTCTGTTTACTTTCACTTTTGGAGTACTCCAAAAAGCGGGGTGCGGGGGAACCAAAAGAAAACAGATAAAAAAGCTCAGCAAGGGCAACTTCCTGTACCCAGAGTTCACCACAGCTGTGAGTCCTGAGAGGGGTGGTGGTAGGCTGCATGCAACACCTCTCAACTGATGGGGTTTGTCTACCGAACCACGTGAGTGGCGACTGCGTTGGAGCTGCGCACGGAGTGAACCCAGGCTCCAGAGGGCTACTGTCGCCTCAGTTAACACCCTGAGTTGGTGAGCATCAATACATTTCATCAACAGAAAACAGCTGTAGGAAAACCAGCTAAGATTTCTCCTCTGGTTTAAGGGGCAGGTAACAGCGATGTGCAAATTAAAATTTTCTCAGTTGATTCGTATCATTAAGAAACACAGAACAGCTTTGCTGATGTTGCTATATAATAATATTTTTAAATGTTTGTAGTATTTTTAAAGGATTGTATAGTTATTTTGACTGTTTGTGTTGTTTGCTGCCCCAAGCTGCCAGTGTGCAGGGGTGTGTGGAATATAAATATCTGTAATAAATAAAAATAAATATGCAGAGACGCATGTTAATTGACTTTTCCCCATTGATGACAATGGGGAAAACACAGTGAACACGGGTCCCTGGCTACATGTAAGTTCAAATTAAAAGTCAATGGCACTTTAAGCCTCCAGCCAATTCAATGGGTTTGGGATTATTGCAATAGCATAGGGAGTGGGCAGCAGGGGCGTAGCTACAATAGGTGCAGCAGCTGCACCAGGGCCCACAAGCCTAGGGGGCTCATAATGCCTGTGGAATTTGTGTGCATCTTGTGTAGGGGCAGGACGAGGGGACCCATTTCATTTTATGCACCAGGGCCCATTCCAATCTAGCTATGCCCCTGGTGGGCAGGAGATAATGCACTCACCTTCAGTCTCTGGCAAGCAGGGCACACCCCTCCTCTAAATCTGAGTGAGTCTCCCCACTGTTCTTGTAATTATTACACTTCTCAGCCTGGTCATCCTTCCTGCTTTGCAGTTTTGCCCTGCCCTGTTCAGATGTGTTAGCCTTGTCTAAGATGTCGTTCCTCAGGGTCTCAGGCTCTTTTTTGCTTTCAAGGCAGGCAGCAGCCCTCTGTTTTTGCAGAGTGATTTTTAGCCTCTCCAGAGTTGTGCTTTGGGTCACCTCCTCCACTCTTCTTCTCAGGAACAATTCTTGGTCTCCACCCCCTACCACCCTTTCCAGTTGTTTGCAGGGGCTTTGTGAAGAGTCCTCGCTGGGTTTTCTTTCTGAGGGTGTATTTTTCTCTAAGTTAGCACCAGCCTGGAGAGCTGAAGCACTCTCCTTAATGCTGTACCCAGTAGCTTGTGCCATCCTCCTAGCAGTGTTTTGTGAAGTGCTGCTGTGTCTGCAGTTGTCCTCCAGGGAGAGGTCAGCAGTGGTAGGTTTCCTAATGCTACCTTCCAGAATCCCTTTCTGATTCAGCTTGGATTCAGCCTCGGAGTCACCAGTGCTGCATATGGATACTTCCTTGCTGAGGCACTTCCCTGCCTTCTCTTCCTCCCTTGGATCTTCATCCTGTGCAGATAGCACATGCCCACAGCTTTCACATTGTGCTGAGGAGGCAGTGTGACCTTGAGAGCTGCCCTGCTCCACACTCTCTTCCTGGCTTGCAGTGCAATTCTGCTCCATCCCCTCCTCACTGATGGGAGCTTTACCCTTCAGGTTCTCCGTGCAAGTGGGTCTCTGGAACAAGAGAAAAACTCCTTCTCAATGTCTGTTTACTATGACATCAGTTTGCAATGCTTATAGTACTTTTTCTCAGAACCAGAAGGCTGGGAGGGACCTCAAGAACATCTAGTCCAATTCCATGCAGCAAGACAGAATTCACCATCCCAACAAATGAATCCACAGACTAGAAGCTGACAGTCAAGGATAAAATCAAATTTGAATGTGCCACAAGTAGAGAGTATGAGCGACTGGGGTACACCAGCATCCAAAGATCTCAAACTGCTTGCCAAAGGTGGGTAAACAGAGGCACAGAAAAGTTAGGAGACTTCAGGGTTGAGGGTCAGATATGCATCCGAGGCCTCTTGTCTCTCAATCGTGCACTCTGACCAGATAGTCAAACCCTGGTCTACACCGGACACTGAATACTTTTACACCAAGCTTGACTAAAAGAGCTGAGCAGATGTTCTGTAAACTCACCTGGTTATCAAATTCATCCCGTAGAAAAGACATTTCCTCACCTTCCTTTGCATCCCACCTGCCAAGACAAGACATAAAACAGGCTGCCAGCTTCTCCTATGGCAAGGGGGTCCCTCTATTCCTTGTCATAAAGGGCACTGCAGTATTGTGTGCTTCCCTGTCTGAAGACAGGACATATTTGGCATCTTTCAACATAACAAAGATCAGGTGTCAAACCCCTAAGCACATATTTGGCTGTTGTGTGTGAGCACCATAACAATCCCAACACCAATTTGGCCACCCATTGAACACGTGATGTGAACACCATTGCATCACGAGAACAATTTGCGTGTTCCAGCTGAACACATGGCCAACGTTGTGTCTAATGATATTGCGTGACATGTTAGCAGGTACCACATGGGGAACGAGGTGGCAGTGCTTGTGTGCTGAGATCAGGTGGCAAGCAAAACACCAGTTTTCCCCAAGATGGGCTGTGTGTCTAAGCAGCGCCACATGGTGAACACAGGGCCAAACCGGTGTTCATATCAAGGTCAAAACACACATTCAGACACCTGTTGATGTTATGTCTAAAGACATCCCCTCCCACTAGTGTCAAACCAGTATTCATATCAAGGTCAAAATATACATTCAGATGTTCACATTATGTCTAAAGACACCCAGGTACTCTCTTCATTTGTCCTATTATACCATTAGAGTCACAAAGATAAGTTCAGTTAAGTAAAATAATCACTTGTCTACAGAGATATTTTTTTTCAAGGCTAATTAACCCAGATTAGTCATTACAGACAAATTAACTTACATCTCCCTGCTGTGTGGAGACTTTTATTATGGATTGTGGGTTGTGTTCTCTGTATTTCCTCAAACCAATTACTCTAGAATAGTTACACTGACTGAACTGCAGACTGTATGTTTCAAGGGATGGACCACTAACGACTAGGAATGAAATGAAACAGCCCTTCCATCTTCACAGGATTTTTCTGCCTTTTTCTGCCTCCAGAATGTCAAAGTTCTGATTAGATGGAATGAGTCTGCTTCCTACTGTGCATGTACAACAGGGTGGCCAGACCCTGCAGACACAAATGGTTGATGCCTACATTGCACCACCATTTGGTGCATGCACAGTACAGCTGCTGTCATTTGCGCATGGACAGTAAGAGGTGGAAGCACTGATGGTAGTAAGAGGTGGAAGCACTTAGCCTAATTGTTCTTGCAAAATATGGATTGAATCATATTCTGCTCCAGATTTTGCTGGATCAATCGGAATGGCCAGATCTGTCAAAAACAGAATCTGAGCTGGAATTTTGATTCAGACCTACTAACAAGAGTCCCTGGTAGTCTTTTGTCTTGGCAATTCCTGTCATTTCCATAGATAGTGTATGACTAATGCCAAAAAAAATGTGGATTTTGTATTCATGGATATTATTTGCATTTTTGGATAGTCACCCAAATATCTGAATAGTATCCACAAGCAAAATGGATAGTTGCATATCTGGGTATTTCCCTCAAGTTTTTTGGCTGCTTTGTTCTTCGGTTGTTCAGATATTCTGTTTTCCAATTATTCAGTTATTATTATTATTATTATTAAACATTTATAAAGCGCCAGTAACAACCTGGCGCTGTACAGAACATATAATCAGCTGCGGTCCCTACCTGTGGCTTACAATCTAAAAGACAAGGAGGGGGAGACAAGGAGAGGGGACAGCGGGAGAGACATGGGAGAAGACAAACAAACATTCAGGCGGATGCGAAGTCTCAGGTGCGTGTACTTGGCTTGGTTACAAGGTGGTCGGTAGCAGCAGTCAGCAGGGGAGGGCCGACAGTAAGAGCAAGGGGAAGGACTAGAGGGCATTGGGAAAGGCAGCATGGAAAAGGTGGGTCTTGAGGAGGGATTTGAAGGAGCGGAGGGAGGAGGCGAGGCAGACGTCGGCAGGGAGGGAGTTCCAGGCATGCGGGGCAGCGAGGGAGAAGGGACGAAGGCGGTTGGGCGAGCAGGAGAAGCGAGGGAGAGCGAGGGAGGGGACAGCGGAAGAGCGGAGGGCGCGCGCAGGAGCTCGTAGGGCGATTAGGTCCGAGAGGTAAGGGGGAGCTTGGTCATGGAGCGATTTGAACGTGAAAACCAGGAGTTTGAACAGGATACGTTCCGGAAGGGGGAGCCAGTGAAGGGAGAGGAGGAGAGGCGTCACATGGTCGAAGCTATACTTCATTATAGCTGAAAGCAAGTAACTGAATATCCAAACAACTAACCCAAAGTAATCAAAATGGATAGCCAACAAAGATGGATAAGAACAGCAGTTATTGTTTATTTTGGCAGATATAATCTGAATTGGGCAAAATCATTGAATATGAATATGAATATCCATTGCAAATATATTCATTGAATATCATATTCATTTTAGCTCTATGTCTGAAGCATGAAGTATAACACAGGCTCAGGCTACAGCCCCAGCTGGTATTCTAACTAATCAACAACTGATTAAATACGTAAAGGACCCCTTCCTTTACATATATTCTGGTAGGATTTTAACAACCGGTCCTGCTGAAGTGGCTGCAGAGAAAGCCCTTATGTGGATCCAGCTCCATGAAGCAGAGAAGGAGTGGTGCAATTCTGTTATACAATCTAAAGCATCTTCTGTCATTAGCTGGTGTATCAATATAACTTCTAAGCACACTCAGATTTACCTAACTTTCTCCCACATTTGTCCATGTACTGAGGACACCCGCAGAACACTTAGCTTAACAAAGGGAGCTCTCTAGAGTCCAGTAATCCCTTAATGAGCAACAGTCTAATTTAATGGAATCATCATTAGATCCAATTTCTAATCTTGACATTTGTCATTAGACTAATAACAGGTACCAGTTATTAGTGTGACTATCTCACCTTCGTTATAGTGCCATAGAGAAGGGCCAGTTGTACAGAGATTGCTTGCTACTACAGACAGAGGCACTCTTTTTCTCTTTTTGAGGAATAGGGAACACGGCAAATTACTCCCAGTGGCAGAATTACGTTGATGAATCCAGAACATATCTAGCCTGTTCTCCAGAATTCAGATACAGGCAAATAAACAGTATTTCTATACCTATAGCCAGTGTGTTTCTAAGCCTATGCAGTGCAAGTTTACCCCTGTTATTGAGCCATTTAAGCACACAGTGTAGGTAACATATAATAACCAACATATACCTACACAAGAATGGTGCAAGGATTTTTGCCACCCTAGGAGGCCCTGGCTCCCTCTGCCTTTCCCGCCCCTGATCCAGCCACAGAGATTACCAGTATCGGAGTCTGCAGTTTCTAGCCACGGAGCTCACTGACACTGGCAGCTATCATTTTTGCTGCCCCCTTCTACTTGCTGCCCTAGGTGGTCACCTGTGCTGCCTCTATGGTAGTGCCAGGCCTGTACCTACAAGTACCATGGGTGGGCCGTGGCTCAGCTGGTAGAGTGCATGCTTTGCATGTATAAGGTCCCAAATTCAATCCGTGGCATCTCCAATTCTGGAACTCTGGTAGCACACCTGGACGAGGCCTCTGTCAGAGAGCCAGATTTGAAACCCTGCTGCTGTGTCAGGTTGTGACAGTACTGGACTAAGATGGACCACTCAGTCAGGAAGCTCATTATACCTTGTAGCTGTTGGGCATGAATTAGAGGCCCTAATAGGTGTTTTTTTTTAATTTCTGCAGTCTGAAATTGTCTGGCAAACAGATGAACAGTTTTATAGTTAGAGTATTCAAGTTTTCTATAACTATGTAAATGATGTAATTATCAGGAAAACTGCTTGTCAACTCATTTTCAAGCTTTAATAAAAAGGCAGTTTGGGTTTTTTGTTTTTTTTTATCATTAAAAATAAGGGCGGAAATGCAGAAAGGTCTGAACTGATCTCTTCTGCATCTACATTGGCATCACTCCCACCTCTAGCTGATTGTGCTCCCTGTGATGTATGAAATAATAAAAGGCAATTTTTGGATGACTGCTGAGTCTCCCACTTCCAGAACTGCATAAGCACAATTACAATGATTTTAGGTGCAAATGACATTCATGGGTCCCAGTTCCCATTTAAGTATTACATCCTCTAGCTGTGTAAAGAAGGCTTAACACACGATCCTTTGTGGAAGATCGCACTAGCAGCTAGCATAGATACAAGTCCTGTTGAAATGAATGGGACTCCTGTCAATGCCAAATGCTAGCGTGGGGTCTATCGCCACAGAGGATTTGACTGTATCTGTGGGACCGAGATATATTTTGCACCCATTTTAAGGTCCCTTTATACTATTAACCTGGTGTAAAGCACTTTTACAAAGAGGAGTCTAAAATGCTATTTTAATTTAATTTGATTTATTTTTAGTGAGACCACACCAATAAAAATCTAATGTCCCTCCCCCCTCCAAAAATAAACAAACAAACAAAAAATCAGACCAAGTATTGGGTGGGTTAGCGGGTTTTTATCCTCCTACCCTTCTTTATTATTCTTTATATTTTCTTATTGTCCTTTCCCTGATTTATTTGTGAGATTTTTATAACTGTTTTAAATGTTTTTAAAAGCTGTTTTAAAAAAAAATTGTTAGCTGCCCTGAGCTGCTTGCAGGAGGGGCAGGGTATAAATATATTAAATAAATAAAAATAAATAAGTATTGCTAGCTATGCCAGCTGGTAGACACCAGAGTTTGCTCCTAACATCGCTCACGTGAATGATAGCCCATATACCATACATGACAGCATCTTGTCCTGATATTAGTGGACTGTTCCTCTAGTGCCATAGGACCATTGTAAAGTTGTTGTTGTTTTGATGCTATTGAGTCACAGCCAAAATGGACACAACATTGAGATTAAATGTCATGGGAGACAGATGGCAGTGTGTCAAGTGCACTGAATCTGGTGCTTTCAGTGGCTTTAAATCAGACGCTAAGGGAACTCTGAAGGAAGCCTTGACAATTCTGCTTCTCACTGCCATTACTTACAGCTAACACTTGCTTGGAACAACACAGTGCAACTTTGGGAGGCAGCCATGTCCTAGCATCCTAGGGAACTAGCTAAATCCTTGCCTCTAGTCTTGGCTCCATCATGGCTAGCTGTGCTCCCATGGGCAATTTACTAGGGCACCAAATTTCAAAAGTGACCTCTAATTTTGGGTGCCAACATTTATACAGGTAGGGGACCTGATATCACAACACCGATATGAAATCAGTGCGAGCTCTGGGGCTCAGCATTTCTGAAAATGAGGCAACAGATTTGCACAAATGCACAGCCAAAAACAGAGGCATCCAAAATTAGAGGCCATCTTTTTACTATTATTATTATTTTAAATTTATACCCCACCCTATCCCAAAATTGGCTCAGGGCAGCTTTGATAATCAAAACATGAACACAGTATCAGTACAGAGCAATACCTATTACATAAACTCCCATCCCCAGGCCCACGCAACCCATCCCACCTACTCCCTATCCTCTGTCTCTCACTCAGAGGAGTCCTCATCTCACCAGGCCAAGCCCGCCCCCCTCTCATGGAGAGGCCATGGCTAAACTACCAGAATTTCCCACTTCAGCCCTACCCACTCCCCCATCTCACACCTGGGAAAGAGAGCCTAACCATCCTCCTAACCACAGTTCAGCCTCCCTGCAAACTCTCACAGATTTAAGAAAAAACAGCCTACTCCCCTACCTGCAGGGAAGTAGCTGTCCCACCCCATATCTCCCTTGCAAACATTAAAAATAAGGGGGATTTTGTTGTTGTTTTTTAAAGTAAACTAAGCCCAGTCCCCTGCCCTCCAGTCACCAAATGGCTAGCAGCTTTTGACGTCTGCCTTCAGCAGCTGGCCTGAAGCTGAGCCAGTGGGTGGCGTCATGGGGTGGGGGTAGCCCCAACAGCAGCAAAAACCCCTTTGACCAGTTGTGCTTCAATTTCCTCCTCTTTAAAATGGGTATAGTGCGCATTTGAGACAGATACGCAGCTAGGTAGCTATGTGCATTCATTAATGTCTGAAAAGTATTTTTGATCTCCAAAGCATTATAAAGAGCTAAGTATTATCCTTAATTTCCTTGGTGTCTCCAAGCTGTATTGTGAAATGCTTCAGAGAATAAGATACAGTAGCAAGGGTCAACTCTGCTGTTATGTTGCTATCCTCAGACTGTATGTGAGCCTAGTTCACTTCAGTGGGGCTTGTGCCAGTACTAAAAGCTTGCACCATGCCAAACATTAGGGATGGGAATTTCGGTTTCGGGTAAAACTGAAAGTACCCGAAAATGGCAATTTCGGATTAATCCAAAATTTTGGTTCTTTTTCGGTTTCGGTACTATCGGATTTTTTTTGCATTGATTTTTGTACCAGATTTTTAACATTGCAGTTTGTCCCCCATTGAAAAACGCAATGTTAAAAATCCGGTACAAAAATCAATGCAAAAGATCCGATAGTACTGAAACCGAAAAAGAACCGAAATACATGAGAACCGAAACCGAAATTGACCAAAACCGAAATTTTGCCCAGAGTCCCATCCCATATTAAGGACCATACCCATGGCTACACATCTATGCAGTCCTATTGCTTTTCAGTAAATTTACTTGAGCATAACTGAGAGCAGAGTTTGGCCCTGTCAGTTAGAGCTAAATGATTAATAATCTCAGAGGGAAAGATAAATAGAGACATTCAAGGGGAAAACCATTTTGAAATGTTAATGTGGGGAGGAAATGCAAGACTGGTGGACTGCTAGAGAAGACAAATAATGCGGAGGAGAATGTTCTTGCTCCAAAAAATTAATATGGGGGGGGGATGACCCAAACAGGTTACAGCTATATGAACAGAGAGACCCAGACCCAGAAGGAGAGCAAAGATGGCAATGGGATGCAGAATGGTCTACGAGAGAGACAACAGACAGAAATTCTGTCTGGATCCTGTACTAAATACTTCAAATCTTTTTATTCAATATCTCTTTGAATGCCTTCAGCCCCTCAGATGACTATCACCCTGGTGCCTGAGGGTTACCAACAAAATGTCTCACTCCCTGGCTTACAATTAACACCACCCCCACCCCACACCTTTCTAATAGGTAATAAATAGGGACAGGGTTCACTTTTTTGAATATTTATGTAATTCAAATAATAAACTGCCAAACTGGGTTCAATGAAGTGCTAAACATCTAGGTTAGGTTAGGAAAAGGTTAAAATAAAGGGAAGTTGTTAGGAAATTGAAATGAATGGGATGTGTGTGCAGGCTAACTGCTAGCACAAGCACACATGGTATATCTGCCAGAGTGAGGACTGTGCTGGGAATAAAGGAAGATTCCAAGACCTGCAGGTAACAGAGACTACTCAACAAGGAGATGTAGTCTTACATTTCATTCTAAAAGTGACCACTTTCAGGCTCCGATGTACATCCACTGAGATAAAGATCCCCAAGCTCAGGACTGGCCACTAGGAACAGCCCTCTTGCCACCAGCTTTATCATATGAAAGCTAAGCAAACGGTTCTCCCTCAGTGCTGTTCTGATAGTACAGAGCAGAGCGAAGACAATCTTGACTATAAATGCTCTAGGGCCCAGTTAAAGACTTTAGAAAACAACCTTGGCCATGATCCACAAACCACTAACTCCAGAGGATCCCCATTGAAGCTGATGGGGCTACATCAGAATAAGCAGTTTGTGGATGGCAGCCCTTGCATTTTAGCCAGCTGGAGTATACCAAGGTGTATAGAATAACATGCTCTTTCTTGTCAGCCTGCCCTGCCTAAAAACAAACCTCATTTCAACACACATCTCAAAAACTAGGACTGTTTTTTGTTTGTTTTTAAACTCATGACATTTTAATAACAATTAGCCATGAAGCCAGTCACAGAGGCTAATGTCATAGCGAATACTCCTATATTTCTAGGAATTCAGCTAGATCAAACTAGGTTTAGAGCATTCTATCAGAACCAACCAGGATTAGACTTTATTAAAAATTCAACACCTGGACAGAGTGAGGACATTATTAGGTTAAATCTAACCTCTATATGTCTTAATAAAAAGAGAAAAAAGTAGCACGAAGACGAATGCTAATGACAAACAATGAGCTACTAAGAACAAATATATGTATTTTAAAAATAATCAACATAACAAATCAATGCTATTGCATATACATAACATCTCATCAAAGTGGCGATCAAAATTGAATCGCCAAATCACCCGTGTACAATGCAACTCTCAATAATGCACCCGTGTACAATGCAACTCGCATGTCCTGTGACTGTACATGGTCACAGTGGGATCCAGAACCATAGCAAATAGAAAGTGTTTTGCTGCCTATTTTAAAGGTTTCCAGATATAGAAGGATCCATCCCTTGGGAGAGGACTAGTGAGTTAGAGCCAGAGATATTACTGTCTTGATTTATATATTCCTTCACCCCTGAGGAAGGGCTTTTTAGCCCGAAACGCATCAGGTTATTTTAGGGTGACATTGACTTGTCCTTTGTTGTGAGTTGCATTGTACGTGGGTGATTTGGCGATTCAGTTTTGATCGCCACTTTCATGAGATGTTATGTATATGCAACAGCATTGATTTGTTGACTCTTTTAAAAATACATATATTTGCTCTTAGTAGCTCATTGTTTGTCGTTAAATCTAACCTCACATTCCTTCAAAATTTATATTACACTAATTAGGAACAGAAAGGACTCCGGGTGAAACCAAATGTGACAAGGGCCCACTATGGCCCACCTGGGCTGGGGACTCACCATCATGTCAGTTTCCAGGCCACCAGATGTGGGCCCACTGTTGCCCCAGCGGCTGGTCTGGATGTGGTCCCCCGGATGATCCCGGGCCAAGGGTCACCCAGGCAGGCCATAGTAGGCCCATGCATTTGTTCATGCCACAATCCCCTCAGTGGCACAGAGGCCGCCATGGCTGGCCATCATGGCAAGGTTCTGGGGACATGCCAGGGGCAGGGCCACACAGCCACATGTTTGTTCTGTTCCCCCATCGGGGTGGGAGGGAGGGATAGGGGGCCAGCCCCACCTCCCAGAGGTCATTGGCTGCACGTAGTCCTTTCTACACCTTCCGTAAAGGCTCAATCCAAGGTTAGAGCAGTGGTACAGAACACTTGCTGGTTTCAGAAACCTGGAATGAACAACAAGAAATGGATCACTCCATTATTACCAGGGGATTTCCTCTGAAGCATCTGATAGTGCCCATTGTTGAAAGCAAGATACTGGTCTAGATGGGCCATTGGACCCACCCAGTATGGCAGTTCTTAAGTTTCCGTAATTCGTGGAGCCCACTCCTTTGGCTACAATGGCTCACAAGAGGGTTCAGTCACTCCTGCGCCTGTCTGCTGTATATGGAGAGAGTGATATATTGCCACGAATCTAGAATTTGTCACAGAAATCAGGAACCTCTGGCCCACGGGCCAAATGCAGCCCCCACCCTTTAAATCTGACCCAGCATAGCTCCCCCATGGATGACGCTATTGATATGGCCCACTGCCAGCAGCCCAGGATGGAGGAGCAGTGGTTGGGAAATGCTCCACAGCTTCCTGATGCTGTGCAAGCTCCTGCCTCAGCCAAGCAGCTTGCATGATGGGCAGATAGGGAGGGGAGTGCTGCTTCTTGCTGAAAAGCTGATTGGAGGGGAACAGCAAAACTCTCCCACCTTTTTTGTTTTTTAAAACATAGTCCATGAGTCAGTTTTAAATGGACAATGTGACCTCCAGGAAAAAATGGTCCCCCACTCCTGGTCGGTCTGCCATGATAAACCACATTTTGGATAGATAAACTCATTGTGGGCAGTTCTACCCATTTCAATCACAATGTCCCTAGAAGCAATGATGATACAGCTGTCATTAATCAATGGACATTTTATTATTAAGAAAGTAGACTTTTTCAGAAGCTATGTGCCTGCCAATTGAACCTTCCCAACCAGCCATTCAGAACATGTGAGCCCTAAAGAATTTATCTAAGGACTCTTTGAGACAGGAATCCTAAGATGTGTTTCTAAAGCAGGTAGCTCAAGGCCCTAAGAGGAGCCCATTCCTATCCCTGCACCACCCAGATGGATTGAATCTACAGGCTGAGGTAGAAGCCATGCGGGAAGGCGAATTTACAGCTACTGCAATCACAACAGCCTTGAACTGTCACAACACAAACAAAATCAATCAGAAAAGCTGGCAGACTCAGAAGGAGGGAGGCAGGGTGGGGGTGCAGATAGGAAGGAAAAGGGAAGAAAACAAATCATCATCTATATGGTTGAGCTTGTATTCCCAGTGCAGCCCAGATGTGGAAAATACAATTTGTTTGTTCCATTTAGAGGAGCTGCCTTTGGGGAATTTATGTGTATTTCCCTCCGTAGTTCACAGTCTGTTCTCGGAACAAGAAGTTACCCAGCAAACCCTCCAGAGGAAAGTCTGTAAAGGATAATTTTAAAGAAACAGATTATTGTAAGGTGTGTTTGGCAAATGGAATTCTTCTGACTGCCTGCAAGAGGAGAACGTAGCTGCTACCCCATGTGCTGGACAAGGTGGTGATGGTGATTCTGTAGGTGGTACTCTAGTTTCCACTGGAACTGAACTCAGCCAGTGCTCAAATTATGTTGAGGCAATCCTGCGGAAGTGCCAACTTTCAGTTGACTCATGAAACTATGATTCTAGGAGTCCCAAGAGCAAGGATATTTATGCCAGTGTTCTTGCCGGTTTCCAAGCTGTGCTGGGCGATTACATTCTTTCTAAATTCCTCCTGTGGCTTCACCTGAATACAGTATTTTCAATCCCTTCCTGTTCTAGATTGTTATGTATTCCACCTCAAAGGAAGCTGTATTTCACTGGTTGGTGAAACAATTGGACTGGATTGAATATAATATAATTTAGCTCCCCCAAAACTTCAGGGATAGGGCAGGATATAAATAAAAAATAAAATAATGAGTGTACATGCACACTTTTGTTCTGCGTATGGTACTTAAGCCAGGCATGAGTTTTAAATTTCAGATCTAGAGCAAAATGTATCTACAACAAACTGGGAGCATTCAGATTTGCAAATATGATTTGTGCTTAGCATGGATGGAGCATCAGAAACTTGAATGAAGGTCTTTTCAGTTGAAAACACTTCTTGTTGGATTGGCTGGAAAGTGAAGCTAAGAATGAAGTGAGACAGAATGTAGCTTCTAAACAAGGATTTTGCTAATATTTGGTTATATTTTATTAATGTTTGGTTATATTGGTGAGATATAACAAGCAGGATGAAGACGCTGAGGCAGGGAAGGTCACTGGAGTGTGGGGCTGGGCTTACCTGGGTGAGGCTGTGTGACAGAGTTACACAAGTCCTTGCAGGTCCAGGCCGATGGGGATGGGGTAAGTCACTGCAGAGGCAGTTCTGGAAGCAAGCTGGTCTCTTAAGTAAATGATTGACCCTTTAAGGGACCAAAGCAGAAGTGCCAGTTAAGAGCAGTTGAGTGGCTCCAACTGGGGGAGCTTCAGCTTAAAAGACTGAGGTGGGGAGTTCAGAGGGGACCACCAGGGAGAGACAGCTAGCCTAAAGGCTCTGCCTCATGACAGGGGGCCTCAGAGAGGGAAGGAGCCTGCCCTAAGAGCCCAAGGGGCAACCCTGGACACGTGCTGGCAGGGGCCAAGCTGGGAGGTCCCAGCCTAGAGATCCGGTAACCTGGCTGGAGGAGGATAGGGCCAGGCCAGGAGGGGCCTGCATGACAGGTGCCCAGAGAACTGGTATTGGGAATGAGAAGGACTGTGTATGTTGTTGTTATTTATTTATTTATTTATTTATTTATTATAAGCATTTATATAGCACCAGCGATGTACCTGGTGCTTTACAAAAAACAAAATAGACATGGTCCCTGCCCGAGAGCTTACAATCTAAAGACAGTGGGAGGGGAGACAGGGGAGGGGGAACAGAGGGAGAGACAAGGGATGCAACATTCATGAGGATGCGAGAACTCAGGTACACGTTCTTGGCTTGGTTACAGTAAATTGGGAGTTTGCCGATAACAGGTGGGGGATAATCCTGGGTGAGGATGATTAGCAGGAGTTGGGGAGGGCGGAGCAGAAGAGGTGGGTTTGAGGAGGGACTTGAAGATATGGAGGGTGGGGGCAAGGCGGACGAGGGCAGGGAGGGAGTTCCAGGCATGCGGGGCAGCAAGGGAGAAGTCATCTCACAAACCCTGTAGGACTGCAAAGGGCTATATCTACGTTTGTCCATCTCTGTGGCCAAAATAGTTTAAGTATTAACCAGTGCCACTGCAAGACCAAAATCATGAAATGGGACAGGAGCTCAAGAAACCATTCTTGGTTTATTTCAACTAGTAAAATTGAGGTGGTTAAGTCCTTTAAATATCTGGACATAATATTTTTCTTCCAATTCTGGATGGAAAGAGCATCAATTAGCTGTTAAGCTAAAAGATCTGCAATCCTCTTTTGCCATCAAAAAAGTCCATGACGTACATGCGAGAAGATCTGTACCTGCGGCACTTAGGACCTTTAAGGCCAAAGTACTTTATGGCAGTGAAATTTGGGTTTTTTCAACAAATAAGGTCACAGAGGTTCGGCAAAACAAATTTCTAAGGGTACTATTGGGCCTCCCATGTACAACACCAGCAGCTCTTTTAAGAGCAGAAACAGGGTTGGAGGCATTATCAACATTAATTATCAAAAGGGTTTTGTGATTCTGGTTCAATCTTTTGATCCTTAGCCCAAATTACATTATGAAAATGTGTTATCTAGAAGATTTAATGCAGTCTATGTGTGAGCAGTCCCCTTGGTTAATATTTGTTATAAATTCACTTAACAAAATTGGGTTTGGATATATTATATAGCATATAAAGATGTTAGATTTTTTTTCTGCATTTGAGAAGGACTCAGTATGTAAAAAGAGTGGAAGATATAACCCTTCGGGAGGCTTATGCTATTCTCCCGGTTTCTCGAATATCCCCCTTGTACATACATTGGAAACCTGAGGCTGTTATGGCAAAATACCTGCAGTTAAATTTGATACATAACTGCTGTATACATCTGGCTAGGCGACAGTTTGGGCAGATGATTTCTGCAATGACTATTGGTCGCAGATTGGGCATCCCTAAAGAAAAAAGATATTGTACATGTGGAATAAAATTGACGAGGACTTGATCCATTACGTGCTGGAATGTCCTTACTATATAGATAGTAGAAATGCCCCTTTGGCTCCTATCCTATTTAAAGTCCCTTTTTTCCTCAAAAAAAGAGAGAAGAAGCTGATTTGGCTTTTTCAAAATAACGAGATTGATGTTATAAATAGACTGGCAGCTTTTGTGTGCAGGGCAGCAGTTATTAGAAATGTACATCCTATATTGATTTTGGATCAATATAGGATGTGAGATGAGATGTTGGATGTAGAGACCCACTAAAGTGAAGGACTGTATAATACATAAGATATAGATCTGGAGGAATGTGTATTGACCTGGGGAGCGGGGCACTGTAAATAAAGAGCATGAAGCTGAAGAAAAAACTGTGTGACGAGTTTGTGGGGAGCGATTCTGCAGGGACGCACCCTAACAGGGCTCAGCTGTATTACAGGCTGTTACTCCTGAAAGGCCCTGGGAGCACCACTGCTTCTGTCACTGCTGGAGTTCCCAGAGAGCTGCAGCAGCTACTGCTCCAGAGGGGCTTCAGAAGTGCCACTGCCAGCCTCAGGAGTAGCAGGCCCCACAGGAAGCACCTGCTCCAGGAGCCTCCCACCTGTGCTGGGCAGTGCCTGCTGCTGCTGCTGCTGCTGGAGCTCCCTCCCAGACACTTACTGTGGGGCTCTAAAGACCGGCTGGGGCCAGAGCCCCACCAGCCTTGCTGTAGTGCTAGCCCTGACAGGATCCATCTCTCGGACTGGATTTTGGAAAAAAAAGAGACAGTGTGGTTGCCCTACATTTGCTCAGTTCATATATTTCTACTGGCTATGCTACAAGCCTGGGGAAGGGCCCTGTGTGACCTGAAAACGTGTTTATTTCCACCAACAATAGTTGGTCCAATAAAAGATACCATTCAAACCACTTTGTCTCTCTGGAAAGGAAAGACAAAGACACATCCCTTTCTACAACTGGATACTGGGAGACATATATTCGAACACAACATAATACCTTATCTTAGTTTAGGTTATGCAAGAGTATTTTCCTCACAACAAATGCTGTACTGAAGGCAAGAAACCAGAAGCTAAAGCAATAGTCCTACTTAACTCAGTGCCAGTCTCCCGTCATTACTCCCACTGCTAACCTGGGGCATTTTCAGACAAGACAGTCTCCACCAACTACCACCTCCCATACACTATACATTGCATTACATTATTACATTGCAAGACTGCAATGTTGCCCTATGGGTGCCCTGTAACGTGTAGTGTATGGCAGGTAGGTGGAGAGCGTCTTGTCTGAAAATGCCCTTGCTGTCCACTCCCAACAACGCTCAGACTCTGGCACACTCGTTTTTAGTTCAGCAATACTCTCACCTTTAGAGAAACTCAAGCTGTGCTGCAAGGTGTGCTATTGTCTTTTTGATGCTCATTTGCTGTTGAACACATGATAAGTGTCCATGTAAAATGTATGTGTGTGTGATTTTTATTTTATTTATTTATTTGTTTATTTTTAAACTTGTATCCCACCCTTCCTCTCAGGATCATGTATGTATTTCTTTAGTAGCCAGGTGTATGTTGTTCAGCTGATCAGATCATTAAATTTTTTAGGGGTATTTTCAGACGTGATGGGGCTCAATTCACCCCGCCACGGAAACACCCTACTGATTCCCCGCCGGGCCCAACACGTAACGGCCAACAGATGTGTTGGTCGCTCCTGGCAGGGAATCCAGGGGGGGGGGGCACGCGGCACAACGTGTGGCCGCACGGCCCCGCTCCCCCCCACGCTCCCTAGGCCACCCGCCCTCTTGGGAGATAGGCGGGCACCCCGGCCAATGCAGCCGCAGCACCCGCCCACATTGACCATGGCCCAGAATCCCGCCGCTGATTCTGGGCCATGGTAGGGGGGACAGACGTTACAGTCCCCTTGATCATGGGGGGTGGGGGGAATCACATTCAACATGCAAACGGAGATGGTTCGGCCAGGACCTCAGTTTGTGTGTTGAATGTGATTCCCCCCCGTGATTCACGGGGGTGAACATCTGAGGGGGAGCTTCCGTTCCCCCCAACAGACGTTACAGGATCACGATCACCATGTGGGGATTCACCGTGGTTGAGCGTGATCTCGTAATGTCTGAAAATACCCATAATCAAGGACCAGGGTCCCTGAATACAATGTAGTGTTATACAATATAACAATGAAGCCAAGTTTATTTTAAGTATAACATTAAGCTGGTACTCTCTTGTTATCTGTTGCATGGGATGACTGTAGTTTTCTAATTTTACAATTCTAATTGTTATATAAACTATAAAGCCAAGGCAGGCATTGTGAACTTACAGCAGGAGAATACACATGGTAACAGTTAGTGCAGGTGCAAATTCTATTCACTTTAATGGGACTTTCACCTACGCTAGTTATTAATACACATGCTATCCCACTGGAGAATTGCAAATGTAGTGCAGGACTGGAAAGATGGAATGAAGGCTGCACCCTGCAGTGAACCAAAGCTGAAGACTAAATTGAATTGTTAAAGTATAAAACAAGATGTTGGTTGATTATTATAGAGCAGCCTGATTCCCACTCACACTGATGTAAATTAAGAGAAACTCCTCTGAAGGCAAAGCAACCACACTGCCATAATACTGCTGTGAGAGGAGCACGAGGCACAGGGATTTTTAGTCCAAATTTACGTGGAAATCTCAATGCAATATGCAACCTCAACTATGGAGGTCCCATTATTATCACCCCACCACTGTGTGGCAGTAGAAGTAATAACTCAGTTTGAACCAACACTCCTTAAAATAGGGAGAGAATCCTTAATGCCTTGTGAAAGCAGAGAGATAGAGACCAATCAAAAACTGCGCTAGAATTTTCTATTTTACTTGTAAGAAAATATTCTTTGCCATTTATACAGCTTGGCTTTTAGCACTAGCTTGGCTGTTCACACGTCTTTACATTGGAGTGTCTTGCTTTTCTTTATTACTCTGTCTCAGATCTGAACACATTCCACCCAATCCTAGCCCCAGCTCCACGCTACCTTCCAAGCTCTCCCATAAACTCTGATCCTCATCCCCAACCCCTTAGCTCTGTGTCCCCTCCCAAACCTTGTTACACATTTCATCCCAACTCCAGCCTTAATCCTAGCTCGGCACCCCCACTCATCCCTAGCTCAACCTCTTGGCAGCAGATCACAAATATCTTGTTGGTCCCTTGATCCTCTCACCATATGTTATACAGCTGGAGCCACATATGAGATAGCAAACGCTTGTGGATGGCACATACACATATAGCTATGTGTATAGCTAATGAGATGTAATGGTTTTCATTTCCTCTCCATGGGGTGGAAGGTTGTGCAAATTGACATGGAGGAGCAGCTTGAAATGACTGAGACAGTGGTTGAATAGCCACACTGAGGCCACAATCTGCAAACCACTTACTCTGGAGTAAACAGTTTGTGGCTCGTGGCCCAAGATTTCAGTTGGGCTGGAGGAGGGGGCTTTAAAGTGAGTAACTCATTGAGGTCAATGCTTGGCCACCTCAACTACATCTCACACTAATCCCCTTGGCACAAAGTAGCCCAGGGGCAGGACTGGCCAGCCAAGACACTGGGAGCAGGAGCAGAGGGTGCTCCTAAATAGAGCTGGGTGGGCAAAGGATAGCCTGCCCCACAGCACCTTTGAGAGATCAAAGGTAAATGCACCTTCCCAGTCAGTAGGAGGACCAACCACAGATGCACACGGTGCTTCCCTGTAATTTCAGCATTGACTAGAGCCTAGGAAGGAGGTCTGAAAAGGTTTTCACTCTGTGCTGCCCACACTCCACCTACCTTCTGGCTCTGCCTGTCAGTCTGTCCTTTCCTCGAGCCTTACTGCTCACAACTGGGAGTGTTCTGGAAGCAGGCTCAGTTGGGTTCACGCTGTGTGGGCCTCCACCTGAAAGACAGGACATACAAAAAGCTAATAGCTAGCATGTTCAGGGTCCAGCTGGCTCCCCCCTCCTCCCCCCCTCCATCGCCTGTTGCCACACACTCTGGCACTGAACAAGGGACCAACAGCAAGAAGGCCTGGCTGGTGGTTTTAGTATCTGCACTCATGCCTAATGGGACAGAGCAGTTGTATCTGGACCTTGTGGATGTATTGGCTATAGGAGAAAAGTGCTGTGTTGAAGAGGAGGAAAAGAGAAAGTTGTGCAACCAAAATTTGGGAGAATTTTACAAGCTTGTTCCCTACCCTGATTCTATAACATTCCTTAACTTCTCCCAGTGCACCCCTGACACTAACTCCTCTAGATACCATCAATGACTGCTTCTTGGAGCAGCTGGTCCTGGCACCTATGAGAGGAGGAGCTACTTTGGATCTAGTCTTAAGTGACGCGCAGGACCGGGTGCAAGGAGTAATGGTGGTAGAGCCGCTTGGTAATAGTGATCATAATATAATCAAATTTGACATAGATATAGGAGGGAAATTGACCAACCCCACCCCACCCCAAAAAAACCCTACCACAGTAACATTTAACTTTAAAAGGGGAACTATGCAAAAATGAGGCAACTAGTCAGAGAGAAACTAAGAAGAGTAGTTGTGAGGGTTAAATGTGTGCAAGAGGCATGGAGATTATTTAAAAACATCATCTTGGAAGTGCAGATTAAATGTATTCCACAGATAAAAAAAGGTAGCAAGAGGACCAAACATCTGCCAGGGTGGCTAAATGGGGAGGTGAAGGAGGAGGTGTCAAAAAGGTGTCCTTTAAAAATGGAAAGCTAGTCCTAATGAAGAGAATAGGAAAGAGCATAAGCATTGCATTGCCAAATTAGATATAAAATGTAAATAAGACAGGCCAAGAAAGAATCTGAGGAGCGACTCGCTAAAGACAATAAATAATAATAAAAACTTACATCAGAAGCAAGAAACCTGCTAGAGAGTTGGTTGGGCCATTAGATGACCAGGGGTTTAGAGTGGAAATCAGGGAGAATGGGCACGTTGCAGAGAAGCTGAATGAATTCTTTGCTTTGGTCTTCACCGCTGAGGATTTGGGGAAGATACCCACACCAGACCAAGTCTTTGTAGGTGAGGAATCGGAAGAACTGTCACAAATATGAGGGAGTTGGGTAGGGTGGGTGGTTTTGAAGGTTAGGGAGGGAAAGTTTTTTTAATACATATTTCTTATGACTTTCCCCCTTTTTAGGAGATTTAATAGAATTTTTATTTTTATTTTTATTTATATTTGTATTTTTAATCATTTAATATTTTGTTTAAAATTGTAAACTGCCCCAAGCTGCTTTGCAGGACGGACGGGGTATTTATTTAACTATGTTAAAATAAATAAAGGCTGTTTTCACACAAGACACTCTTCACCCACTACCCACCCACTATACATGTTGCAGGGCTGCAGTGTTTCCCTTATGGGTGCCCTGTAACATGTATAGTGGGTGGGAGGTAGGTGGAAAGTGTCTTGTGTGAAAACACTTTAAGTGTGACTCTGGGGGAGATTCTAGAGCAAACTAACTAACTAAATAGCAACAAATCACCAGGACCAGATAGTATTCATCCCATAGTTGTGAAGGAACTCAAATATAAAGTTGCAGACCTACTATTGGTAATTTGTAACCTATCGCTAAAATCTGCCACTGTACCAGAACATTGGAGGGTAGCAAATGTAACACCAATATTTAAAAAGGGTTCCAAAAGTGATCCTGGAAACTACAGACAGGTGAGCCTGATGTGGTGCCGGGTAAACTGGTGGAAACGGTTGTTAAGAACAGAATTACTGAGCATATTGATAAAAGATGGCATAATGGGGAAGAGTCAACATGAATTTAGGAAAGGGAAGTCATGCCTCACTAATCTATTGGATTTTTTTCAGGGTGTAATTAAGTATGTGGATAAGGGGGAGCTGGTCGATATAGTGTACCTGGACTTTCAGAAGGCATTTGATAAGGTCCCTCATGAAAGACTCTTGAAGAAATGAAAGAGTCATGGGATAAGAGGCAGTGTCCTAGCATGGATCGGCAACTGGTTAAAAGATAGGAAGCAAAGAGTAGGACTAAATGGTTAGTTTTCACCATGGAGAGAGGTAACTAGTGGAGTGCCCCAGTACAAATCCCTAGCGGAGTATAACTAGGAGGAGACCAGTGGGGAGTGTGAGTTCTGGTTTGGGAAGAAGTCCTAAAAGGCAGGCCTAGTACTAGGCTCAATATGTGAAAGGCTGGGCATTGCCAGTGTGAGAAGAATGTATGGAAGGAAGTGCTGTTGAGTGTCCTGTGCATGATGTATTGAGACACTGAGACAGGGAAAGGCACACTGGTGGGGGTGACCCTTTTATGGGTCTCTAATTTCTACTCCCGTAGCATTACCTCCTCAGTATGTTCCCTTGCTGCCACAACCCCTGAACCTCTCTCAGGCTATCATCCAACATGCTCTTTGGCTGCACATCCTCTGTCCAACTCCCCCTGCCCAATGTGACTCCTATAAAGTTCCTCGTGTGGTGTTTGACCACCACTTCTATTGTACCAGCCTCTAGGTGCCTCCAGAGCCACTACCTCTGGTGACTTGCTCTCCAGTTGGCTCTAGGGTGGCCAGATATGCAAATTTCAGAGGACACTTATGAAGAATATGGATTGCAGGGCTGCATTGGCTCTAATGCAGCCCTGCAACCTGTATTTTTCATAAGTGTCCTCTGAAATTTGCATATCTGGCCACCCTAATTGACTCCTTAACTGCCCTCAAATGAAACCAGAAGCAATATCAGAAGCAGTCTTGATGGAAGCCATTATTTCTCTTTCGGTTTATGGTCCCTTGGCTGCTACAACATCTATGACGGACTCTTCAACCAGCCACACCCAGGTGCAGGGAACATGGCTAAAAGAAGGCAACTATGTAGCAACCCTGGATCCAGAATTAATTGGGTATTACCAACTGGCAGATTCAAGTCTATGTATATCTACAAGAGGGTCAGTATTCCTGGCCTCAGTGACACCTGGATTAGACTTCCTTTCTTGTCTGTTTATTTGAGACCTTCAACAGAAGTGACAAGACAAAAAGATTTTGTACAATGACAGAGTTCAAATTCAATACTTCATGGTTTCTACTCACTTCTTAATTCAGAAGGAAATGACCTGTGCTGGAATTTCCTGGCATTTCTTCCCCCTGAAAGGATAAAACATCACAACCAGCAGGATTACATAATAAAAGTGCAGCAAAATTCCAAGTATTCATGTGATTACTGGGCAAAAGTCTGTACTGAGGCAGAGTAAGGTTGCTCAGGGTTCACATGACACTTTCCAGAATGTAAAGTGTAGCACCGCGCAGAGAACAAGCATGGGATGTGTGGGGCTGATTGGAGGGGAGGTGCTGGGGGAAGTGTTCTGGGGGTCTGTGAGAGTCCTATAATGAAAGACTGTTGGGGTCTGTGGAGGAATGTTGGGGTGCTCTGAGAGGGTATACTGGAGGAGTCTCTGAGAAGGGATATTAAGGGGGGACTTTTAAAGGAGAGATGTTTGAGGAAGCCTCCTGAGGAAAAGAGGTAGGCAAGGGTGTGAGTGAGTCAGTTGAGCCAATCAGGATTCAGTGGGGGTCACAGGACTAAGTAGGTTGGAATGCACCCTGATGAAGAAGATCCACCCCGGCCCACCCCCACACTCCACCCCCATTCCTCCAAGTAGCAAGGGTCATAGCTACACTAGGGAGCATGGGCTTTCCCAGGTTCATGGATCCCAATGCAATTACATCATTGGTTCCTTTTATAGCTATGTCTTTGGTGGAGGCATAGCCCAAGTTGAGAGTGAGAAGGCTGGAGAGAAAAAGCAAAGCCCAAGCCAGACTGCCACAGTGGCAGTGCTACAGAGTCAGCCATCACTTCAGAACCCACAGGGCTGCTGGGTTGAGAGCTGGGTCTTCCTCTTTACTTTCTAGTACCAGTTGAGAAAGAATACCCAGCTCTTGAGGGGATAAATCACCTCTACCCCTTCCTGCAGCAGTTAAGGCAAACTGATAGGAGGATTAATCCCACTATACATTATGAGAAATGTGTGTGATAGATTTAGAAAATTCTGGCTTAACTTTTGGGGAGTTAATGCGCATTACACCTGGTGTATCTTGTGACCTGACCCTTTCACATATTAAAAAATAAATCAGGGGAAGGGTTTTCCGAATACTAGGGGCGCTTTTACATGAGTGGGTTGCCGTGGTGCGACCTGCTCGCATGATATTTCAAAATCCCGCAAGGTGGGATTAGATGAAACGGAAGTCTGGGATCATGCACATTGAAGGCGGTCGCGCATTGTTTGCAGACCGCAAATTAAATACCTCACCATAAATTAAATACCTCATCTTAAATACCAGCAGCTCAAGAGTTAAAATAAACTGATTTTGCAGTTTCCAACGATAGTAACAAAGTGTTCTTCATTCAAAGCTACGCTTGTTGCCAGACACTAGCTGAGATCAAAGATGAATGCAGGCATGCATTCATGAGAGGAGTAGGTGCTGGCATTTAAAGCAGGTCAGTACTTTAATTTGAGCCACAGCTTGGTACAATAAATGCTATAAATAGGTGAACATTTGGACATCTGGTCTGATTTTCCAGATGCATTATCTTGGGAATCTCTTAACCAATTTATACCAATTTTTCTATTTTAACCCTAGCCTGCCTCTTGACAGGGCAACAACAATGTCCGAGACAACTAGTCTGCAGATGGACTTCAGAGTGTTTTGAAAAGAAAACTGTTTAACAGTAAGCTGATTGCAACCTTAGGTATGAGAGATTTGTGCTGCTCTAGGGCTCATCAGCATTGCTTTGTCTAACTGTCTGTCTTCCAAGAATGGGAACCAAGCTGGATTTATTTCAGTGAAAAAGCTGGCATGTCCCATATGAAGCAGTGACATCAAGCAGTATTTAAACTCTGGAATGTCTCACACTCAGAGACACACACACACACACACACACCCCTCGAGACCAGTTTACTTCTTTCCCGTACGACAATCCAGGGATTAGTTGTTAATAGACTTTTGGTTTTTAATACCATCATCTGTGAGTTTTAACCTCATTGTTTTTAAATGTTTGAAACATCAGAGATCCCCTCCCCTCCCCTCACAGCTTCTTCCCAAGTGATTGCTTTCATTAAATACACCCATTTTGCATTTTCTCAATCTATAGTTCTTCTGACTTGTTACATGCCTGATCAAGGACCCTGGGCAGCCCGGTAGTTTGCATAGTATCACCAACAGTAGTTGATCCAATAAAAGAGATCACCAGAACTACTTTGTCTCCACCTACTGCATCACAGAAGACAAAGAGCAGAGGCCAAAACACTGTGTCAAAGCCACTGCAGCACCTTGGAGAGCAGCGAGCATGCAAACCCTCATGCAGTATGCAGTGTTCAGAAAGGTATTAAACTCAGAGCCATTTCTGCAGAAGGTCTGAAGGGCTGAGACCCCAGCAGAGAAAGTATCCAAAGGCTGGAGCCTCCACAGCTGATATAAACCAGTAAACCAAGATGTCAAAATAGAATCTGGGTGTCCCTTGCTTACCTTTCTTACCAGGGGGATGATCCAAGGCTGGTTCCACATCCTTAGTAATGTTGTTCTCAAACCTGCAGGCAAGAATAAGGGTTTATCAGATACAAAGATGCGGGTATCACTAAGCGAAGTGAGTGTTTATGGACAGTAAAGGTGCATGAGGAATCCTGCCCTCATCACTTGGTTCAGTACACTGCATGCAGGAAGAGCTGCTGGTGTAGAAAAAGACTAAAGGTTTGGATCAAGCTTCTCTGGAGGAAGTATCCTGCCAAAGTTGACCCACTACACATACCTCAGCCCTCCCAACCACCACCCCCGCATACAGTATGGAATAGTAAGTCAGTAGTGGGAAGCAGGCAAATATAAATTATTGGGCGAAGTTGTGTACTTACGATGAGGGCTCTCTGCCATCGCATGTCTGTACGAGGAACTCCATTGTGATGGAGTCAAACAATATCCCTGGCTCATCCATTTGTTCTCTAATCTGGAAAGCCTGGGTTTCTCTTTTGCAAGTTTTTGGGGAATTGACTCTTTCCAACTTAAAAAGATGATTCATATGAGAGCAGCCGATATTGTGGTAGCAGGCTGGAAGGTAGCACCCTGGTATTCTTGTTTCAAAGGAATCCATAAGTTTGAGGCCTGTTTGGACCAACTCAGAGCCCCTGCTTTGTGTAGGAGTTTTGTATGTCTACGACTGCAGCAGTTCTGCTCAGCAGTCTTGCTGGGCAGATATGCTGCCCAACCTTATGCAGAGCGACTGCATTTGTCCAGTCGCGGCTGTGGAAGATCTGTCTCAGGTTTTATTCACTGCCCCCTGTATAAGGATATTAGGGTGCTTGGGATAGATCCACTGTTGATTGGGAAGGAATGTCTTTCCCCCCACTTGCAAATCCAATTTCTCTTATTCAGCGAGGTAGAAAAGAGGATTAACTCGGTAGCCTCCTTCGCATATCTAGCAGCTAAGATCAGGGAGGAGGCATCCTGAAGGACAAATTAGTCGAGTAGACCAATAATTATAGGTATGGAGTTTAGCAGGATGGTAGTATCAGTGGATTTAGATAAGATGCCATCCAGCTGACTCAGTCTGCTATTATTATGATTGTCCAAGGTCAGTACTGGTCTTATATATATCGCTTAAATTGTTATTATTAGGCAATGCTGTCTGTACTGATTGCATGGTTTTGTACCAGCTTTGCTATTCTGTCCTGGACCATGGCAAAGTTATTGCCATCAAATTTACAAAGGACAAGACCAGCATGGAAGCTAGTTGAGATTATATGCTCATTTTTATTCCTGTTTTATTTTATTCTTTTTATATTCTTATATTCTTATTTGTATATTGTATTTGTATTTTTCTGTCTGTTGGATCATGGCAAAAGCTAGTCTCCTAATAAACAAACTAACTAATAGTAAGTCTCCATTTCAGGGTCAGAACATTTTTTACAAATATAAGTAAATTAACCCTCAGAAAACCCTGGGAGCTGGGGGCGATGGTTCTTATTTATTATTGTTTTACAGACGGGAAAAGAGAGGCACAGAGAGACTAAGAAGAGCAGAGAATCCAGAAAGTATTATGATCGATTTGTATCCCACCCTATGCCTGAAGACTCAGGGCATCTCACAACAATAAAAACAACACATTAAAGCAAAATAAAAATAGATCTTATATATAAAACAATCAAAACCCATAACCCATCCCATATCCACACATCCCATCTTCCACCCAGGGCTTCCCTTCCCAATCATGTCCTCTCCAAACTCCTGCCCAAACCTGTACAATGCACAGGTAAGGGGATGATTCTGCATCCTCTTGGTGCCAACACTACCTGTTTGTGCTGATGCCAGTCCTACTGAAGTCAGTGGAAGTCATGTCAGTGCAAAGGAGTGATGGCACTACAGGCTTCAGAATTGCACTGTAATCTCAGGCAGCAAGTGAGTTGCCCAAAGGTGAACAGGAAGTCTGTGGCAGAATTGAGAACAGTGCTTCCCAGCTATCATCTCTCAGCCAAAAGCTTATCCCACATATTTGCTCTGAAATAGCTCCCTGTCACCGGGGGGGTGGGGGGGAGACAAGGGAGGGGAGAGGGATCCTCCCCGCTTCACACACTCTAGGCCAACCTTGGGGTCTGGTCTCATCGGAACCAGGGGTACAAAAGTACCCATCAGGGTGGTATGTTGGCCTATAGACCCCCAGGGGGTTAGGCCTGCCTCATCATAGGGTACAGACGGACCCCAAGGTACTCTGCGACCCAACCATGCACTAGCCTGACACACCACAGGGAGGGAACACAGTGCAGGGGGGAAGTCCCCAGTGAGAGGGAGGGGGGAACCCCCAATGGGAAAAGAGATACAGGTCTCTCACACCGGTAGGGTAAGGAAGCTAACAACGCCCAAGGGGATGGGGGGGAGGAGAGGCAACACACCATACACTCACGCTACAGGCACTCACAGAAACACGCAGCGGTTAGGAAGGGGAAACAGGAACAGTCTACACAATAGGCAATCAAGGATAAGGAAATAATCGGAAGCAAGCAGTCAATACTCAACGTTTGGGGGTCAGTCTCTGGGAATCTCCGTTCACTGGCGCCATGTTGTCAGTGGCGCTGGCTCTTATCCTCAAGGCCCTGCCCCCCTGTGCGCCCACAGGTGTGTCGAGCGGCACAGCGCAGGCTGCTGAGTCGCGGCAAGGGGTGAGGCTGGAGCGTCAGGGGGTGGAGCCGAGTACAGCGTACTGTCCCCCATGGGCGGGGCTAAAGTCCCGTTGGATGTGGTGGTTGCACCGCTTGGGGGCTGGGGTTCCCCCTGTTGTCGTGCCGCTGATGGGGGCAGGGCTTCCAGACCGGCATCGGGGGGTGGCTGTCAGGTGCTGACGGTGCCGCCCGCGTGTCACCCTGACACTCCCCTCCCAGTGCAGCAAATGGGTCCCTCTATAAAAGTTGATTGTCCCTGCATGGGACAAGTCCTATTCTAAAGCCTTCTACCTAGCATGTGCAATGTGTTCCTCTTGCAAAAAGCCTCTGTCCTGTGCATTCCAGCTAGATAAGGAAGGCTATGAAGGCAGACCGTCAGTCAAGGCAGGATATCTCATTACCCTGTGAGTGCCACCACAAGGCCCTGGCACTAGCCATGATGACGCATAAGTTGGAGTTTAGTTTACATAGTTATATTATTTATGATGATGGTGGGAAAGCTTTTTGCTGGAATGAAAACAAGAAGTTTCGTTTCATTCATTCCTCGCCAGGAGAACAGTCTTGGACTGGTTTTGTTCATTCCTGGCTGGGAGAACTCACCGGGTGGGCTTGGGGGAGAGTATGTCTTCCCCCCCGGGACCTCACATGTGGAGTCCCACAGGGTGCCATTCTGTCCCCCCTCTTGTTTAACATCTATATGCAGCCGTTAGGGGAGCTCGTGAGAGGGTTTCAGGACATGTAGTGTCATCAGTATGCTGATGACACTCAGCTCTACCTCTCTTTTTCCATCAACCCAGGCCATGCA
Source organism: Sphenodon punctatus (assembly GCA_003113815.1). Classification (NCBI taxonomy): domain Eukaryota; kingdom Metazoa; phylum Chordata; class Lepidosauria; order Sphenodontia; family Sphenodontidae; genus Sphenodon; species Sphenodon punctatus. Next base: position 595,961 of record QEPC01001090.1, on the reverse strand, counting down.
GTCTCCTTATTTTCCCAGTGCCTGTCGGCTGTGGGGGCTTGGATGAGGTTGAGCCATCTGCAGCTGAATCCTGACAAGACGGAGGTGATCTTGGTGGGCGAGGGCTTGGGGGGGGAGGGGCTGGGAGTGGTTGAATCTCCTCTTGTTGGGTTCGCCCTCCCATGGTCTCTTAGGTACAGATTCTGGGTGTGCTCCTCGATTCACGGCTCAGCCTGGAATCTCAGGTTGTGGCCATGGCGGGGAGTGCATACTGGCAGTTATATCTTGTCCAGCGGCTTCGGCCATATCTCTCAGACTCTGACTTCACCACTGTCATCCATGCCTTCATCACCTTGATGCTGAATTACAGCAACGCGCTTTATGTGGGGCTGCCCGAGAAGTTGGTCCGGAGGCTGCAGCTGGTGCAGAATGCTGCAGCCCGACTCCTTACAGGGGCGGGCCACAGGAAGCACATGATACCTGTGCTCTGGGCTCTGCACTGGCTGCCTATAAAGCACCAGGCTAGGTTCAAGGTGCTGGTTTTGACTTTTAAAGCCCTTCACTGCCTGAGCCCTGCCTATCTGCGGGATCGCCTCACTCCCCATGTGCCTGTGCGACCCCGAGATCATCCATGGGAGCCTTTTTGGAGGTTCCCCGGGTGAGGCGGGTGGCCACTGATGTGAGATCTTTTTCGGTGGCTGCCCCTGTGCTGTGGAATTCATTCCTGGAGGCGGCTCAGTTGGCCCCCACCCTCCTGTCATTTCAACGTTTATGTAAGAGCTGACTGTTCTGCCAGGCTTTTGGCGAGGGGTTGGGGGGGGGGTGTTTTCTCCCTGCATATGGGATTTTTAAAAACTTTTAAAATTGTTTTTATTGTATTGTTTTTAATCTTACTGTTTGCTGCCCTGTGGGCAAGAGGGGCAGGATAGAAATCTTTTATAAATAAATAAATAAATAAAATAAAGTTACAGTGCCTGGCTGAAAGGGCTTGGAAATATTAAAGTGGATTTACGAAAACATCCCCAGGTGCTCTCTTCCTCCACCAGTCCACTGCGTCTGATGCCACACGGGGCCACTGGGGCTAGTTCAGAAGCTGAGCCTACTGATGAGACACAGAGAGAGATGCACTGTCCTCCCTCTCAATCAGCCACCATCCCTGTAAAACCTGTATTGCTTCAACCCCAAGGTCTTAATAGGATATATCGCTTCCTGTCATCAAGCAATCTCCCACCCAAATATAGACTCTCTCCTTGGCCCCTCTGTGGTTTGTAGAATGCAGAGAGCACTGGGGAGGGGATGACCTACATGCGATCTGACTTTTCAATGTCCCAAGCCCGTCGCCACTCTCCCCTTGCATTCTTGTGGCGGGCGAGCCTCTCGAGGTCGATCTGATCCCGTTCCTTCTTCCAGCGCATGTATTCGGCACACTCCCGTCCTGTCATGGTGAATCCCAGCTCTCCTGGGTTCTTCTGGAGAGATTTCCCTCCTTCCTAGTAAGCAGGAAAGCAGCTAATGAATACAATGTCATCTCCAAGATACTCAGTATCCAGTGTAGTTTACAACTCATTTTCCAATGGGAATTATACAGTAATGCTTAGAAACAAAACACACGGAGACATAAGCTACTCCATCTCCCTCTGCCAAGCACACTGTGGGCTCCACAGAGAGCAGCAAGCCCTTTTCAACCATCATTCCCTTTGTATTTTATTAAGGTGAGTGAGTGTTGTTGTTATCCTTATTTTAAGGATTTTTTAAAGTGAGATGGCTTGCCCAAATTTACACAGCAGATCAGTGCTAGATGCAGGACTAGACCCTAGGTATTCCAAGGCAGGAATGGTTTAACCTACTTCCTTTCAGATGCCCCCCTAACAGTGCTGTGATGACATGGTGCTCCATGGGGGGAGGGGGCACATCAGGAAAAGGGTGGAGTTAAGGTATTCCCTGGCTCATGATGTCAGGGTGTTCCGTAGGGGGTGGGGCCTCTTACCCACAGGGAGAATGACCAGACCTGAGTCCAAGGGACTTTGGTTAGGAGGGCTTCCAAAGTGAGCTGAGCCCTGTGTCTGGTTGGGCTCAGTCTGGTACGTGGGGCTTGACTTTAGATCTCCTGCTCAGTGTCTATCTGCTGACCCCGTAACAAAATGGAACAAGAATTATCTCTTCTGTTTTTCCAATGGTGGAATGTGAGGGTTGAGTGGTTAAGGCATCTAATTACATCCCCGAAGGCTGCTGTGGCCCTTGTGGGGTCAAGTCCTACTTGTTCTGTTGGCTGGCCTCTCCCAGTTCACACAGCTGTGAATGTGTACCTGATCGACTGGGCTGGGGGAAGCCAAAGGCAATCAGACATAATGCTAACCATGCTACTCCCTCACGTACCATAGGACTAAGCAGCTGGCATGCCTTAACCAAACTGACAGATGGACTTCAACTTCCAAAGGCAGCTACTAGAGAATTACAACTCTGAGAACAGAACAAAACAAACCCTCCGATATGAAATCCTGGCTATGCCTCTCCTGTGCTGGCTAGCTTACTTTCTGTAGCTCGATCCTTTTCCTGACATAGTAAAGTTTGCTTGGCTCCAGGATACTTTTGAAAACAATTGGCCTTAAGTAATAAAGGCCCCTAGAGCTGCCTTTGGGACTAGATGGCATCTACTGTGGAGTGGGTCTTTCAGTCCAGATATTTAGTGCCTGATAAATAAGCTGCAAGAATCCCATTGCTATAACTGTGCGCGCAAACAGCCAGTTACCCGGCTTCCACAAATGGTGCACCCAGCTTGCACACGCAGACTCTGGAATGACATACATAAATGAGGCAGAAGCAGTTCATATATTGTATCCCTACAATTGCACACTTACAGATTTCGATCATCTACCACTCTGCATGCAGTTAGCCCCACAGATGCAGAGAAAGGAGCTTGGTTCAGAATTCTCTTTGAGTAAATAAATTTTTATAGGAACCATGGGTGTTAACACAAGTCATGGCAGACCACCTTTGTCACAACTCAGTCCAGACCAGGAAGCCACTGGCAACCTGGTCAGGATTGCATCTGGCCCTGGAACAACCTTCACGCAGCTGGGTAGGGTGGAGGTGGGGAGCTGCATGAATGTGCAGCTGGACGGCCCTGTCCCTGCACTGCACCCAGCGTCTCACCTCCACCTCCTGCCATGAAAGGCAGCCACGGTGGCCTGGCCACGGTGGACCTGACCCAGACCAGGCCACAGCAGGCTATATCAAATGCCATAGCCCACTGTAGCCTTCTTTGGCCTGATTGGGCAGACGGTGATCCTAGAAGACTCTAGGAGTTGCTAACACACCTGGGAGAAATCCAGGGCAAACATCTGGAAGGGCCCCAGCAAAGATGACAGTGGCCCACATGCCAAAGTGGGCTACAGCAGGCCTAAGTGGACCACTGTCACATTTATTAACACCCCATGGAAACCTCATCCTATCTCCCCAAGTCCTCTATGAAGCCAAGATGAGAACAACCCCCAATCGTCCCCTACTTTCTTTACCCTCCAACATGAGACAGCAGGAAGAGAGCTCTTATTCAGCCCTTTTCCACCCACTGTGGCCCATGATCGACTGCCAAATGGCAACCCTTAGCCCAGAGTACACTGGAGAATGAACATCAAACACATCAGTCAGGACAATATCCATGGAAAGGGTGATTGTTTACTATCGCTGCCTGTGCCCTCTTGATTTACTCTTCCATTGTCAGTTATAGCAGCCGACTGCTGCTGCTGTTTGACTATTAAAAACGTTAAGAAATGGTGTTAACAAATGAGACAGTAACCCACACCAGCTGGTTGTCTATCTGCCCATTTATTAGGTGTTCCCCCCCACCAGCCATGGGGTCACCACCTACCGGACATGCAGCCCCCACCCATAGCGGGGTCCCAGAGCATGCAGAGCGCACTGTGAGGGGGAATGCGGGCTAATGTGTGACCACATGTCTGCATCCTATCAATTAAGCTGCATACAGCCTCTGCCCATACAGGTTCACCAGCACCACAGAGCTAAGTTATGGGTGAAAACCCTGAAGTGTTCTGAGGAGCAACCACTTCTGCTCCAATCTTGTTCTCACTGACATGCATGTAACATCCGCCTTAAAAGCCCACTGAACCATTTTCAAACATGCATTCTCCCAACTCTTCCTGCTTGGCAGCACGTGCCCGACACTTGCTCTTTCCCAGCTGTTGCAGTTTCTGTAATGACCTGCGGAGGATTACCATCACCGGGACCATGGCTCAAACCAACAGCCAGGCAACAACCAGCACCGCTACCACCACTGCACAGTCACAGTTGCTCTTCACCTAACAATCAGCCCACCAGTGCTGCATTCCCTGGACCAAGGAAGAGACCAAGACCTTCATCGCTTTATGGGGGGAACAGAAGGTCCAATATGCCCTGGTGACTTGCTACAGAAATGAGGCAGTCTTCCAAAAGATCTCAGTCCAAATGGCACAGCAGGGCTACATCCAGGACATGAACCAGTGCCGGCAGCAGGCCAAGGACTTGAGGCGCAGATACAAAGAGATCTGGGACAACAACTTCAGCTCTGGCCGTGGGAGGCAAACATCACCCTATTATGAGTTCCTTGAACAGTTCCTCTGTGTGAATAGAACCTGGCAAAAGCCCACACATAAAGGGAACTACTGTGGGAAAGCCACAGGCAAAAGTCAGGTACTGGCCAGTTGCAAAGTAGCCAACTGACGCCTGTGCCTCTGCACTTCCTACTGCAATTCCCAAACCTGGCTAGCCTGCAATGCCACTACTACTATTGCAACTTATCATTTCTATAGTGCTACTAGGTGTACGCAGCGCTTTACAGTCACAGTTTTTTGAAGACAGGTCCCTGCCCAGTGAGCTTACAATCTAAGGTGGACAATGGTGAGGGGAACATAGGGAGAGTCAGACAGACACACGTTCCCATTTTACAGGTGGGGAACTGAAGCTGAGAGGTTGTGACTTGCCCAAGGCCCCCCAGTGAGTTCATGGCTAGGGCAGGATTTGAGCCCTGGCTTCTCCAGTCCATTTTTTCTCAACACTACCCTGATGACAGCGAAAGGATACCCACAGGGCCACTGTAAGTTCCTTGACTGGATGGGAGGGATAAATCTCTTGTGGGAAACAAGTCACTCATGGTTCAGGGAATGTGAACCAACTAAAGGAGAGCTTGTTGTCTTATATGAGGTTTGGACACTTGGCGAAGTGCAGAGCACCCTCATGAGAAAGGATGTTTTCTGTCCCCACTGTATGGTAATGCAGAAGATGAAAGAGAGGGGGTACAAGAGGCTCATGTTTGACTGGGGGTTTTATATGAACCAAGAGGAATTTCCAATACCACAGTGGGTAAGACCCCAATAAAACTCTGTGCTGCTACCTGCCAGTACGCTGCTGTGAGCTGTGGATGCGAGAAACTGGGTGGTGACAACATGCAAAGACTGATGTAATTTGCTCAATAAACTCAGCACTCTGTGCATAGCAAAATATTAGTTCCAGCTGGCCAGTGCTCACAGGCATAAACCCAGGTATGAACTTCCATGGGTGGTCACGGATACCAGGTGCTGGACTGTCTGCCAGAGTCATACTCCAGCAGAAAGAAACAGCTGGTGTGAATTCTTCTTCCCATGGCTCGCCGCAGCTGTGAGCCATCGTAGGGGATGGAATACTGAGAAAGGGGACGGGGTTGGTGGGTGGAGCATGTGTCATGGGGAAAAGGGGGCAACACAGACATTTGGGGTAATGGGACACAGAATTTGGGGTACTGGGGGTAAATTTAGCCACTAAGAAGAACAGCTAAAGGCAACGATTAGAAGATTGTGAGCCTTACCACCCTGCTGAACTAGTTTGGCAGGGTGGGGGGATAGATAAACCATTATCAGGCAGAATGAGCATTTTGTTGCCAAGGTAATGCCCAAATGGGACTTGCAATGAGCTCAGAATAACAAAAGGAGCAGGAGGGGGAAGTGACCCAACCTGCAAATGAGTGAAGACACATGATCTATAAACTTCTTCCAACTTGACCAGCAAGGAGCAAACAGCTTGCAGGAGAGGCTGCACCAACCATGAACTAGAGACTTTTCAATTCACTAAAGGGACTGAGCCCGGCCTCAGTACCAAGGCCGCGAGAGATTCTGATGGACCTGGATTGTGCCTTAGGGTAAGAGGTCAAGTAGGGAACATCAGTGTATTTTAGAATGTGTTTGCTTTATATTTGATTTATTGACTTGCACCATCTGATCAACAGCCTTATACTTGTATGTACTAAATATATGTTTTATAACCAAGCCTAGTGTGCTTGTGTGTTTATTCGGCCTTGGGGGGCTCACTAAGGGGGTACCCTATCTAGGTGAGAGCCTAGACGGATCTTTCTTATATAAGACAACCCCACTGTGAAGTCTTCCAAGCTACAGGTGGCCAGAGAAGGTTCTCTGAGTTATGACTGGGCTGGGAGAATAAGGGGAGGCGTTTCTGGGGGTGCAGACCTCCGAAAGCTCCCTGATTGTGGTGAGGGTTGCTGATCACTTGGGAACCCATGTGGGCACAGGCAACTGGGTTGCAGCTGGCTTAGTGGGCATTCGGGGGACAGCCTAGAGAAAGAGTGGGACCCCGATCCCGGTGACAGCATGGCAGAGAAGAACACATGCCCATGTAATAAGCTTGTCATGCTAAACCTATGAGTAAGGGCTGCCCAAATGCACAAGAACTACATGCAGGGGGCTGCCCATTTATTAGTCTCTACATGCTAAACATGTGAGTGGGAGCTGCACGGACTGAACCCGGAGTCCAGAAGGCTATCATCCCATTTGTTAACACCCAAAGAGATAAGTTAAAAACAAAGTTGAATGTTTCGAGGGAACTGTCACATGCAATTGGACACCAGTGGAGGTGGAAGCCAACCAAGGGCGGCCTGCTAGCCAGTGGAGGCCTAGAATGGATAGCGCCATGCCAAGCGAGTCCTGGGATGTTAATTATCTATGGATAATTCACTGATCTGCATTCTCTCCCTCAAAGCCAACCACCCCAGGCCTTCCTACAAATGGGAATTAATCTCCCTGGCATTTTACTGCAGAATCAAAATAGACTGGAGGAAAATGAGTGATTGAAATCCTGTTGCCAAGGAGACCCACCTGTGTGGGTGGGGAGAGGAGGAGGGTGCAACAGCTCTTTATTCTTTACCAAAGGGAGGTGAGGGGCCTGACAAGTCCACCCATGTACAGGTTGAGGGCTAAGAAGCTATGGCCTCTGTTCTTAGAGAAAGGAAAAACCACAGCAGGTTCCCAAAACACTCAAGGAGAGACCAGCGCTAAAACACCCCCTATAGCTTCCAGCCTCTCCTCTAATTGCCTCCCAGGATCAAACACATCCCAGGGGCGTACGGAGATTTGGGAGGGAGCGTAGCATTCGAGAAACCAACATAGGAAACAGCAGCAGTGTGAGCCGGGGCTCTCCAAGCTCTCCCTCCACACATGCAGCTCTGTCCTAACCGGTTCTCCCTAGAATCTTGTGAGGTGTCATGACCCGGGAATTAGGCCCCTCTGTCAGTTCTGGATCAGAGGTGACAGGCTAGGGACCAATCCAGGCTATTGTCAAGCAGCAAGGAAGGGAGGTGTGGCAGTTCTCAGACACCCCAGTTCTCACAGGAAGGCTGTGCTATCTGCCAGGTGCATGAAGAGCCGCCATTCTAAAGCTGCTGCCTGCTAAACACAAGCACGGGGAAGCTGCATGCCAGCTTGGGGCTCTACTTAGCTCAGCTGTGCTTGCTGGGCCACAGGGGAGCTCAATCAGGCCGCCCTACACTGCTCCACTGGCTGCAGCTGGGATGGATGCTTAGAAACCCATCTGTGTTCTCTTAATGAATTGCATCGGGGGAGGGAGGTAGGTTATTCAATTTGTGTTCCATTAATTAAGAGCGCTTGGCAGCTCAGGGGAGCCAGGCCTTCCTCCTGGGTTTGTATTAAACAGCTATTCGGCAAGAAGCATCAGAAACCTCAGTATCCTCTCTTGCAAGTGCAGGACCTATTCCATCAAACTGTCCTTTGCTAATACCAGCTCTTCACAGCAGATCCAGCCCAGACCCACCAGTGCACGCACAATCTAACTCCGAGAAGAGAGCATGGGAAAGAATGAGCCCCAGGGCTGAGGGAGGCTTGTCACGCTTCTTAGTGAAGTAATGAAAAGCCCTACAATACTCTTGTGATAAGGGCCGTAGAACACAACAGAAGAGAATGCAATGAATGAACACCCATTGTAACTTTCCACACCCTTGTCCTGTCCTGCCTAAAGATTATAGACTGTGGCTAATACAGCCTGAACCTTTAACCTCACAAGCAAATGAGAACAGAAATGGGAGCAGAGGGTGCAGCGTTGCATGTGCTTGCCCTGTGGCCAAGTAACTCTTTCAAACAACCTGGCAGCAGCTTTTAGCAAGCGTTTTCTGCTTTTTGTTCCCTGGCAGGGAGGGGAGGCTGTTTAGTGTTTATGATATCATGCTGTCCTTATGGCACCCTCTGGTGGCCCTTCTATGAATCAGTATGGCAACAGCATTCCCAATTCTGCTCTCTTCTATTCTACAGCTGCTGCCATCTCAAACCAATTTCAGGATTGGGTTTTATATCACCGTTTAATCTAGATGTCTCTGTTTTGTTCCTTGTTGCACTCAGCTGAGGGCAGCAAAGGGAGGAAAGGGGAGGATTCTCAGGATAAGAGAGAAGTCACTATGGGCAGCATTTCATAGCAGGCAAGTAATTGCTCCAGCACCACCATCCCAGAACAAGCCAGAGAGAGGTAGTTTTTTTTTTTTTTTTTTTTAGTATTTGAGTTCTTTTGTGCTTCATGTATTTCTCATGATCAGATCATTTTAAACTGACATCTTGAGAGACACACAAAGCATCCAGAATTGTGACCGTCTCTGTCCAGAGGTAGGCAGACCTCCATCTCTGCATCCTCCACATGAGCAGCACTAAAGCTGCATAGCTTTGTTTTCCCATGTGACAAAAGCCACACAGCATTTGCCTCTCGCCGTCTTTCGTGGAGGCAGTGTGCATTTCATCACGTGGAAAAACACCCAGAGGGAATCAAGCAATCTGTAACAAACACCACCAAGACTTAGGGAGGAATTAGGTACAAGAGAAGGGACAAAGCGGTAAACAAGGACACAGAGCAATACAACCTAGAAACTGTAGAACTGAAACTAGAGCAAGTCGCACAAGACCGAACACTGACAGGAACAGATGCTCCACCAGTTCCTGTTGCTCCCAGCATGCCTTTTATACAGCTGGGAGCCAATTATGAAGCCAGACAGATGGGACCACAGATACAGGGAAAGGGGGAAATACAGGGAAATTCTTTGCCAGAACAAGGGCAAAAGCCTGTACCACCCAAGGTTGGGGGTTTGAGTCTGGCCCTGACACCTGGATCCAGCCCTGCAGAAGCAGGCTGTCGTTCCCCAGAATGAAATAGGTAGTGAGCATAGCAATAGGGGAATGGGTTTCATCTGCTACACTGTATAGGAAGCAACTGGTGCAGTCACTGTCTATGAAGATCTTCAGGGTAGAGTTTACCAGACTATGGATCATGACTCCAAGTGAGTTCGTGCCACCTGTCGACAGTGTTATGGTCCTGACCAGGAATGGCACAAGAATTTTTGCAGCCCTTGGAGGCCCCGGCTGCCCCCCACCTCTCCCACCCCCTATCCAGATGTGGAGCTTACCAGCGTTGGGGCAGCTGCAGTTTGTGCCACCCCCTTCAATGTGCTGCCCTAGATGGCCGTCTGTGCTACCTCTGTGGTAGCGCTGGCCCTGGTCCTCCTGACTGATATTTGATATATATCTTTCATGACGTCGCTGCCTGCAGGCCTGGGATTATATTGAAGTCTCAAGATGGGGTAATACAGGCAAAAGGCTTCAGAGCCGCTGTCTGATTAGGGACAGATTCTCAGAAGTGCTAAACACTCAGAGCTCCCATTCGCTTCAAGGGCAGCTGTAGATGCTCAGCTCCTCTGACAAACAAGCCCCCAATCCAAACACCCATCACCCCTAAAGGACCCCTCTCACCTTGCAGATGTGCTCACTCTCTAAGTATTTGTCTGTCTCAGACCGCCGCCTCTCCACTGTTCTCCTTTCCTCCACCTGAAGGAATACAAAAGAGACATTCAGTCAAGAAGACACTTGGGCTCTAGTGTGAGGAACTGGTGCCAGACCCCTCAAATGGGCAAAACCAGTCTCACTCTCCTTGGGCAAAGGTTTTTCCTTGCAAAATATGGCCCCAGTACATTAATTTTATTTATTATTATTATTATTATTATTATTTTATTTTATTGCACCAGCAATGTGACTGGTGCTAAACAGTCATGATTAGAAGCAGACCCCTACTCAAGGGACTTACAATCTAGAATGTGGAGAGGCACATTGGGGGGCGGGTGTCGGTCAGGGGTGCATTCAGAAGACTGAGAAGTTGCAAGTGCACATGCTTTGTTTAGTTACAAAACAGGAGGGGGATCTTGCAGGATGAGACTGTATCAGGTAAAGCATAAATGAACAATCTATAGGAGTGAGGAGTTAGGGAGGTCTGGTAGAAAAGGTGGGTTTTATACCCAAGATTCCCCTGTCCTTTCAATCTACAGATCTTCTTTTCTCTCTCAGGCCTTCCTCCTTAATGGGTAGTTTCTGGGCTTTTCATCTCAACAGGAAGTAAAAAATGTGACCTTCTCCAAATGCCATGCTACTTACTGTGCCAAGTTGCTCTTAAAGTGGCTGGAAAACTCCCATAGAAGTAAAAACATCTCTATGTTTGTTACTCCTCTACCTTGCCAGCGTGGGACTGAGATGCTGGGCTTGCATCTTGAAATGAACTCCATGCACAGCGTTTGGAGGCATCAGGAATTAGCATCACACTCTTGGTAGGGGACCAGGAGAGCTGTCTCATTGCCTGGCTGCAAACAGGTATGCAGGTGGGAGTCACATGCCCACGCCTTGGCAGAAACTGGAGCTTGGATATGTGCTAGCTAGAGCCAAAATACATATTGCAATTTTTAATTATTAATATTTGCATTTTCAGATAGCCATATATCTATCCTGCGCCCAAAAAGTTATTTGTATATGTGCATATTTTGATTTTTCCTTTTGGAATGCTCCATTTTTTCTAGTGGTTATTGGCTGTTTCAGTTCAAATATTTGGCCATACATCTAAACCAAAATACCCAGAAAACCAAAATGAATATCCAAACGAAGCAGGGATGAATAGTGGATTTTATCTGCTTCATCAGACCTGATTCGAAGTGGGCAAAACCTACAAATACAATATTCACCACTAATATTCATTTCAGTCCCAGAGATATCTAGTGCATGGGTGCATCACTGCTCTCTACTAGATGGCAAGTGAGAGTGACTATGTGGTCATATTGCCCTTTAGCTTTCAAAGAGAGAACAGTAGCAATAGTACTGAAGCTCCTAGAGGTACTAGTCTCTATCAGATTCAGCAAGCAACAGAGGCATGTGCACTGGGGCCCAAACATGTGCTCTCGTCTCACTGTCCCACTTACAGCGCCTGCTAGTGACAGTGGGAAGTTACAGCAGTGTGTGTGTGTGTGCGTGTGTGTGTGTGTGTGAGAGAGAGAGAGAGAGAGAGAGAGAGAGAGAGAGAGAGCACTTTGGTTGAACTCAAACAAGGCGATAGCCTGCTGGAGTATGTGTTTCATTTGTGTATACGCCACTCACATGTTTTAGTGTGTAGAACTAATAAACAGGCAGCCCCGCATGCTCATTTCATGTGCGGGCAGCAGCTTCCACCAGTGACAACCCTCAGCACTTCCCTTTTCCCTGACTCTGATGGGAAAGGGGGTCATGGCCAGGGAAAGCCCTTTCCATGAGAAGCAGCACTAGTGTGCTCTCCCAGCTGACAGGTGGCTGCGAGAGGAGAGAGGGATTGCCCTATCCCAGCTGACAGTTGGTTGTGAGAGGAGACGGGAATTGCTTTCTTCCAGCTGACAGGTGGCTGCAAGGGAAGGATTGCGCTCTCCCAGCTGACAGGTGGCTGCGAGAGGAGAGAGGGATTGCCCTATCCCAACTGACAGGTGGTTGCAAGAGGAGAGAAGGATTGTGCTCTCCCAGCTGACAGGTGGCTGCGAGAGGAGAGAGGGATTGCCCTATCCCAACTGACAGGTGGTTGCAAGAGGAGAGAAGGATTGTGCTCTCCCAGCTGACAGGTGGCTGCAAGAGGAGAGAAGGATTGCGCTCTCCCTGCTGACAGGTGGCTGTGAGAGAAGAGAAAGACTGTGCTCTCCCAACTGACAGGTGGCTAAAAGAGGCGAGAGGAATTGCCTTCTCCCAGCTGACAGGTGGCTGTGAGAGGAGAGAAGGATTGCACTCTCCCAGCTGCAGGAAGGACCTTCTCCAGAGGATCTGTGCCTGCACTCCCATCTCTGTTTGGGAAAGGAACTGAGGGGAACAAAGGATGCACACTGCTCCTCCGGAGTATTCATGTGACTCCTGCATTCCCCTTGGTTCTTTTCCCAAACGGAGACAGGAGTGCAGGCACAGATTCTTCGGTCCTTCCTGAACCCCCTGCCTCACTCTCTCCTCTCACAGCCGCCTCTCAGCTGGAAGTACATGTTAGATGCAACTCCATGGTGCTGGCAGACCTGGATGCGGGTGAGGCTCCAGGTTAACCTAATTAATGAGATGTGCCCATGTGGGAACCCATTACCCTGGATTTGCCCACACAGCAGGCCTGTAAGGTCCCTGGACTATGCCGTGAGTGGTGGTGGGTGGGGGCCACATGAGGGCCACCTGACGGACACCTAATAACCGGGTAGGCATGAACATGCCTGGTGAGGGTTAATGTGGGCTATTGTCTCATTTGATTTCACCTTTTTGGTTTTTCAAGGAATCTCCTAACAGTGTCAACTGCCCACCAGAATTGTTACCCACTGTGATGCAGCAGTGAACAAAACATTGGTAGCCAGTTCACACAAGTGTTTCCACCCTTTTTAATGCTGATAAAAGATGGTCTAGAAAACCATGCAGCCATGGCACCTCCTAGCACTCCTGCCAGGCACAGCAATGTATCCTTGCAAGACACACTCTCAGAACCACAAAGGCCGAGGGAGGCTAGCATTAACCTTACAGAGCAACCAGGAGCATGAAAACTATCCACTCTGCAAGGCCAAAATCTTCCAGTATAAATCCTTTGGACCCATCAACCTTCCCTGCATCCCTCACTATAGACAACCACTCTTGCTGGGCACTCCTTGCATTCTGCCAATCAGGGTTTGATCAGAAGCACTGCCAGCGAAGAGGAAAGGCAACTCAAGACAGTGAGCATCAGTTACTATCTTCCAACAGCTTTTGCAGCTGGACAATCTGTCATCAGCCCCACTCTCCTGATGAGTGACTTAACCGCAGCATCCTGCTCACACTAGCCATTTCTGTTGCCTACTGGTCGACCCCATACCATGTGATCTTCTAGCACTTTGCTACCAAACGCCACTGCATTCATCCCTGACCCTTTTATCTCCCCTAGTTTTGTAACCATACATGGTAGAGGCAGGGCTGACTGCAAAAACTTCATTGAGACCAAGTATTTATTAATCACTGCGTAAGAGGGAAGTCAACAACCCCCTCAGGAGCAACAAAATACCAGGAAAACAAAGCATCGTCAAGGGGTTCCAAAACCTCATCTAGCCAGAGCATTACTGGAAAGTTGTGTGTGGATCTGAGATCACCAGCTCTCCCGAGCTTCACACAGCAAGAGAAAACAAAACCACAAAGAGCAAACTGCTGGGTCAGCCACTCATGGAAGCCAGGACGCTTGGAAGGCAGTTCTCTGCTTGAAACACACATCTTATCCCTGGTAATTGATTAGGGCCTTTTGTAGCCAAGCATCTGTCACCGGGAGGGGGGGGGAACACAAGAAGGGTTCCACACACTCTTTTCACTCGCTGGGTATCTCCAACAGCGGCTCTCTCAGCGTGGCAACACCGGGGTTTATCTATGCCCGTCAGGATAGTGTTTTGGCCATTACCTCTAATGAAAGAGAACAGGCCGCTATCATCATAGGGCGCCTGGATTGAGAGAGTCCGCACGATACCCCCACACTCCGTAGTACACACACACACGGGAGGGAAGGAGGGGCTGGAGCCAGGTGCGGGGAGATGTCTGTGAGGGAAGAGGGCCTGTCCCCAGAATTGGAGGGAAGGAGGCAGGGTCACGCACACAGTGCTCCCCAGGGAGGGGGTCTACCCCGGGCCTGGGGTGGGAAGGAAGGGGACTCTCACACCTCTCGCACTCACTACTCACTCTGCACTCGCTTCAGACACACCAAGGGATTTTGAGGGTAGGAAGTCACTCAGCACGCTCCACAGGTTTCCCACAAGCAGGGTCACAGTCTCCACAGTCTTCACACAAGCGCAAGGGGGCCGGTTTCTAACAATCACCAGCGTCGCCCTAACGGCGGCGCTGGCTTTTATGCGACTGGCCCCGCCCCCGTACGTGCTCGCAGCCGCTCTGAGCGTCGCGGCAATGACGGGGGCGTGGCCGAGGGCGTGGCTGAGGGCGTACCCTGCTGGGCAGGGGGAATACTCTGAGAGGCTTCTGGGGGCGTGGCCACGGCCCCCGCGTCGGCAGCCGGTGCGGCGCTTGCGGGGGGCGTGTCCCCAAGCCCGTGTTGCAAACTTCCGCTCTGGGGCCCCTGCCGGGTTAGGGATCTGCGGGGCAGGCGGCGGCGCCTGACAATACCCCCCCGTCGAAGCCGCCGCCCCCCCGGGCCGGGCTTCGTGGGGTGGCGAAGGTGGAATAATCGCAGAAGGCGAGGGGCCGAGATGTTACTGGCGGGTTCCCAGGAACGGTCTGAAGGACCAAAACCCACCCAATCAATCAAATATTGTAAGCGACCCCGTCGGAGTCGAGAATCTAAAATCGCCTTTACTTCATAATCGGGGTCCCCCTCTGGTTGAACAAGGGGGACGAGATGTTCTATTGCAGGTATTCCGGGCCGGATGTCGGCCTTTTTCAGCAGAGAGACATGGAAGGTGGGGTGAATACGTGAATGAGCAGGTAGTTTTACCGTATAGGTGACCTCGTTGACTTGCCGTAATATTGGAAAGGGTCCAATGTATCGGTGATCGAGCTTGGGAGACGGCCGAGAGGAGGGGTAGCGACGCCGGTCGATCCACACAAGATCGCCGGGTTGTAATGGTGGTTCCGATCGTCGATGTCGATCGGCCTGGACCTTGTATCGTTGCCGTGCTTGCGCCAGGACCTTCTGGGCGATTGTTTGTGCATGCTGAATTTGTAGCAGGAGGGCTCCGGCGGCTGGAACGGGCGTGGTTGGCGTTTCAATGGCCCCCCCTTGGGGGTGGAAGCCATAAGTAATAAAAAATGGCGAGTTTCCCAATGAAGCATGAGGTGCGTTGTTGCATGCGAATTCCGCGAGCGGGAGCCATGTGTGCCAATCATCCTGCAAATAGTTAATGTAGCACCGCAAATATTGTTCCATGTTTTGATTTATTCTTTCTACTTGCCCGTTCGCCTGGGGGTGGTAGGCCGTAGTGGGTTTAAGAGATACGTGCAGGGCCTGAAACAAGGCCTTCCAGAAGCGGGAGGTAAACTGGGTCCCTCGGTCGCTTATGATTTCGCGCGGGCAACCATGTAATTTGAAGACATGGCGAATGAAGAGCAGTGCGGTCCGCTTGGCGGATGGTAATCCCTTGCAGGCAATAAAGTGGGCCAGCTTAGTGAAGTGATCCACCACTACCAAGACCGTGGTGTACTGGCGAGATGGGGGAAGATCCACGACAAAATCAAGCCCTACTCGTTGCCATGGGCCTGACGGAGGGGAAGTCACCTGAAGCAGCCCTATTGGGGCCCGGCGTGGAATTTTTGTTCGGGCACAAGTGTCGCAGCTGGACACATGCCGAGCCACATCCTGTGACAGCGTCGGCCACCAAAAGGATCGACGAATTAGCTGCGTTGTTCGTTCAATGCCGGGGTGTCCTGCTGTAGGGGCGTCGTGGTGGGCCCATAACACGTCCGGCCGACGGGAGAGGGGGACCCATACCAAGTGTGCTTGGTTGGGTTTCTCTGGTGTTGGGAGGTTGGGTTCGGTGTTTTCTTGTAGGGCAGCCTCTCGTATTTCTTGCAATGTGGTATATGTACCTGCGAATGTTTGTGGGTTTAATATAGGTTCAGGTTTGGTTGGGAGGTCTGGGCTCTGTTCGTAGTAGCGGGAGAGGGCGTCCGCTAGTAGGTGGAGTTTTCCGGGCCGATACCGGATGAGGAAGTCGAACCTGGCGAAGAACAGGGCCCAGCGGGCATGGCGGGCGTTAGTGATTTGGGCCGTTTGGAGGAAGGTCAGATTCCGATGGTCCGTTACCACGGTTACCGGGTGTCGGGCTCCTTCCAGGTAGTGGCGCCACACTTCAAAAGCGACCTTGATTGCCAAGAGTTCTCGGTCCAGGATGTTATAGTTTCTTTCTGCTGAGGTCAGCTGTCTGGAATAATAGGCACAGGGGAGTAAGGGTTCCGGAGGTTCGTGTTCTTGCAGTAATACTGCTCCGATGGCTTTCCCTGACGCGTCTGCTTCTACAAAAAAAGGTTTATCGGGGTCAGGGTGCTGTAATAGGGGGGCGGTCATAAAGGCGTTTTTTAAGTAGGAGAAACTATGCTGTTGTTCTGCCGTCCACTCATAGGGCTGGTTTTTCTTCAGCAAGGCGGTTAAGGGAGCCGTGATTTCAGCATAGTTAGAAATATATTGTCTGTAGTAATTGGCGCTCCCAAGGAACCGTTGTAAAGGTTTTACCGCCTTGGGAGCCGGCCATCTACTTAAGGCCTCGACCTTTTGGGGGTCCATTCGGATACCCTGGGGGCTTATGATAAACCCCAAGAAGCTGAGGGAACGTACGTGGAAAAAGCATTTTTCTTGTTTACAGTACAGCTTGTTGTCTCGAAGTCGCCGAAGTACTTCGCATACATGGTGGATGTGGTCCTTCAAGTTAAGGGAGTAGATCAATATGTCGTCGAGGTACGCGATGACATAGACGTCCATGATATCCCGGAAGACCTCGTTGATAAGGTGCTGAAATGCGGCCGGCGCATTGGCCAGGCCGAAGGGCATCACAAGGTACTCAAATAATCCGTACCGGGTTCGAAACGCCGTCTTCCATTCGTCCCCCCGGCGCATACGTAGCAGGTTATACGCTCCTCGTAGATCTAATTTTGTAAAAACCTGGGCTCCCTGTAGGCGGTCCAAGAGTTCAGGTATCAACGGGAGCGGATAACGGTTCTTGATCGTTATTTGGTTCAACCCCCTGTAATCCACGCAGGGTCGGAGTCCCCCATCCTTCTTAGAAACAAAAAAGATGGGGGCGCCCGCAGGCGAAGTGGAGGGCCGGATGAAGCCCTGTTGTAGATTTTCGTCGAGGTATTGCCGCAGTACCTTGAGCTCGGGTTCGGCTAACGCGTAAATGCGTCCGAACGGGGGTTCCTTGTCTGGCAGCAAATCAATCGGACAGTCGTATGGCCGATGTGGGGGCAACTCCGTGGCCCGCGTTTTGCAGAAGACGTCTTGGAAGGCGGTGTACTCCTTAGGCAGAGGTGGAGGTCGGGCCTCACACGGGGGCCCTGAAGTGGCGAGAGCCCCGCGCCCTGGTTGCGGGAGGCGGCAATTTTGCAGGCAGTACGAGGTCAAGAAGTGCACTTGTCGGTTTGACCAGTGAATCGTTGGGTTATGTTGGTAGAGCCACGGGCTCCCGAGGACTACTTGAAATAAAGGTGTACAAACGAGGTCGAAGGGAATCCGTTCCCCGTGGTCCCCTATGATGCAGGTCAAAGGTGTCGTACAGGTAGTAATGGGTCCCGAAATTAAAGGGGACCCGTCAATAGTGTGGATGGGTTCAGGTACCCGTTTCTTCTGGACGGGGAGTTGCCACTGTTCTGCCAAGGCCTGGTCGATAAAATTCCCCGAAGCTCCTGAATCGATAAGGGCCCAGCATACCACGGATCGATGCGAGCTGACCTGTAAAGTGAGGGGAATCCGTAAATGGGGATCCTGCAGGGTCTGGTTCGGGGACTTGCAGTGGGTAGTTATGACCGAGATGGCCCCGGCCCATCTCGGCCTCTGGCGTTTCCCATCCTCCTTCGTTCGGGGGGTAACTCGGGGCACTCCCCGATGAAGTGGGTTGGGTCCCCGCAGTAGAAACATGCTCGGGTACTCCGGCGTCGATCTCGTTCTTCCCTGGATAAAGCCCCCCGAGATGCCCCTACTTGCATGGGCTCGGGTTCGGGTAGGCGGCTGGGTTCAGCGGGCCGAACTGGGGGAAGGGCAAACGTGGATCTCGCCGGGTAAGGTCGGGCCTCCTGGCGTCTTTCTCGTCTTCTTTCCGCTAGGCGGTCCTCAATTTGGAGCACTAGGTTAGCAAGAGTCTCCCAGGCCACGGGGTTTTCTACAAAGGCCAACTGATCCTTGATCTCTTCGCATAACCCCTTTTTAAACATTATGCGTAGCACTTCATTGGGCCACTGGAGTTCCAACGCTAGTTGCTGGAATTGAGTAATATATTCCAGAGCGGGGGTGCGTCCCTGACGTAAATTCATAATGGCGGTTTGGGCGTCTCGCGCCCGGTGTGGGTTATCAAAAAGGAAGGAAAACTCTTTGAGGAAATTGGCGTAGTGCGTCAGTAACGGGCTATCACTACGTAGTAAGGTTGTGGCCCATTCCAAAGCTGTGCCTCCCAGATTGCCTATAATAAAGGCTACCTTTAACGCATCGGTAGAATACGTATGAGGCTGGAGGGTAAAGGTGAGCCGACACAAGGCCAAAAAGGCCTGGAAGCCCCGTCGGTCCCCTACAAATTTCTCCAGTCGGGGCCCCTTAGGCTCCCTAGGCCCTGTGGCCACAAGGGCCCCCGCTGGTATTGGGGGTACTATAGGGGCCGCGGCTGCCACGGGGGCGGCCACTCCGGGTGTTGCAGCGGCGGCTCCTTGGAGCTGGGTGACCGTGGATGTTAAGGTCTCCTGCTGGTCCCGGACATCTTTCAGCTCCATAGCTAAGGACTGAACCGCTTGTGTCAAGCGGTTCAATTCAGAGGCTATATCCATGACAGGGAACCTCCTTTTTAACCTCGGGAGGCACTCAACTACGGGGCTAGCAATTGCTGGTGATCTGTCACCGGGAGGGGGGGGGAACACAAGAAGGGTTCCACACACTCTTTTCACTCGCTGGGTATCTCCAACAGCGGCTCTCTCAGCGTGGCAACACCGGGGTTTATCTATGCCCGTCAGGATAGTGTTTTGGCCATTACCTCTAATGAAAGAGAACAGGCCGCTATCATCATAGGGCGCCTGGATTGAGAGAGTCCGCACGATACCCCCACACTCCGTAGTACACACACACACGGGAAAAAGGAGGGGCTGGGGCCAGGTGCGGAGAGATATCTGTGAGGGAAGAGGGCCTGTCCCCAGAATTGGAGGGAAGGAGGCAGGGTCACGCACACAGTGCTCCCCAGGGAGGGGGTCTACCCCGGGCCTGGGGTGGGAAGGAAGGGGACTCTCACACCTCTCGCACTCACTACTCACTCTGCACTCGCTTCAGACACACCAAGGGATTTTGAGGGTAGGAAGTCACTCAGCACGCTCCACAGGTTTCCCACAAGCAGGGTCACAGTCTCCACAGTCTTCACACAAGCGCAAGGGGGCCGGTTTCTAACAATCACCAGCGTCGCCCTAACGGCGGCGCTGGCTTTTATGCGACTGGCCCCGCCCCCGTACGTGCTCGCAGCCGCTCTGAGCGTCGCGGCAATGACGGGGGCGTGGCCGAGGGCGTGGCTGAGGGCGTACCCTGCTGGGCAGGGGGAACACTCTGAGAGGCTTCTGGGGGCGTGGCCACGGCCCCCGCGTCGGCAGCCGGTGCGGCGCTTGCGGGGGGCGTGTCCCCAAGCCCGTGTTGCAAACTTCCGCTCTGGGGCCCCTGCCGGGTTAGGGATCTGCGGGGCAGGCGGCGGCGCCTGACAGCATCAAAATTCTCATAGCTATCAAGCATACTATGGAAACACAGCATGCAAGTTAGTTAAAAGCTGGAATGGTGGCACTGATTAAAGCTCTTCCTTACAATGAATCACTTAAGTCCAAAGTCACTCTAGCCACAATTAATCCATCTAGCTAGAGACCATGCTCCCTGTTGCTAGCACAATTCCACTGTCCACAGTGGAGTTACACCACCAGTAAGTGTGTTTCCATCGCTCATCCTTGAGGCAATGGAGCACATCCACTGAAGACGGAGGAGCTGCACTGGTGAAGAACCAGAGCCAATAAAATCAGAATAAGGTCGCTAGATTTGAAAGGGAACCTCAGCAACACTAAATCATCAATCAATCATCATCGTCATCATCATCATCATCATTTTGTGTATTATACAATAACATAAATACTATATATGCTGGCACCAGAAGACTCAGGCAAGTCAGGGCCCCATTCTGCAAGACACTGCACACATGGGATTGTCAGCTCTCTGAGTTTCACCAGAGATTGTGAGTTTTAATCAAGGGGTTTCAGGCAGATCTATTTTTTCCCAGGTTAGCTGAGACCACAGGTGTGACCATGTCAGAGAGGTTGAGGTACAAAAAGGCTCTCCCACCCCCTTTCCAACATGGCCCTGCTCCCTGCGAAGCGTTGTGTCATAACAATATCCCAAAGTGGGAGTGGTCACATCAGAAAGGGGGAAGAGAGTCCATTTGCCCTGTCCCCTAAGTTCTAGATCAAGGCATCTGGAAAGGTGACAACCCTGTGTAGACACATATCATAAAGGATAATCCCTGCCTCCACAAGACCTCGGTGCTCATTTGCACGTACAACAAGAGATGTGCACATGCAGTATGAGTTTTTAGTGAGAATTGATAATTGAGAAAAACCTCCGTTCTCGACATTTTCTCGGTCAAGAATTTTTCTCAATTTACTGTTTACCATGATTTACCATTTACCAAATACTGATTTACCATATACCACTTACCATGTACCACATTCATCCTGGTAATGCGTATGTGCAAATTGCTGCCCTTTTCCAAAATGGTGGCAATGCTGCCAGTGCCATCTTGGAAGAAGGCTGCACATGCACAGACCAGCTGTGGCAGCCATTTTACGCATGTGCATTACTGGGATGAACGCAGTATATGGTAAGTGGTACATGCTAAATCGGTATGCGATACACGGTAAACAGTAAACAGTCATGGCAGTCCCACACGGAGTCACTGATCATAGCATGCAGCCACCATGCTCTTGCTCTCATAGAACTATACTTAACCTTCACATTGGCTGCATTCCCACCTGCGGCAGCAGTGGCAGCAGCGGGAGAGGTGAGAGAAGCCACGGCAGCGCGGAGGAGCCGGCAGACAGGAAAAGAACCGATACGAACAGGGATCTGCCGCGGCTTCTCCTGCGTGTGTCAGGGCAGGATTTTGCGCCCTAACTTGCGTGAGAGAAGCCGCGGCAGATCCCCGTTTGCACTGGCTCTTTTCCCATCTGCCAGCTCCTCCGCGCTACCGTGTCTTCCCTCGCTCCTCCCGTTGCCACCACTGCCGCCGCAGGTGGGAACTCAGCCTCAGACTGCAACCTTGTCCTACTGTAGAGACCTGGAGTTAGAGTAAAGCACGGAATGTTGGCTGAGGATGGAGGCAGCCCATCAGGACAGCCTGGGCCAAGGGAGAGGCTCAGAAAGAGGGAAATTTTAAACTGAATGAACTGCTGGCATGGCTGAAAAGTAATGAGGGAAGGAGGTTGAGGAGAAGAGCTATAGGCTTGGGGCTGACTGCAAAGACCAGTGACCACCAAAGAGCTGCAGCTCGGATTCAGCATGGCTAAGGAGCTGCCTCTGAGGAACTGTGGCTGGTGAAGGTTGGGAAGCTGTCTCCTGGGACTTCCCACTATTAAAGCAGCACATATTTACTGTTTACCATGTATCGCATACTGATTTAGCATGTACCACTTACCTTGGCTCACCCCTAGTATCCGCCACCTCCGTTCTTGCACTCGTGCTGCTGAACGACTCTGGCGCAAATCCCATTCTGACGCTGACTTCCTTCACTTCAAATTCTGTCTCTCCACCCTTACTTCTGCTATCTCCCTTGCTAGACAACACTACTATGCCTCCCGCATTGAGTCCTGTTCTCGGGACCCTCGCCGCCTGTTCTCTACCTTTGACTCCCTCCTCAAGCCTCCCTGTCCTCCCCCTCCTTCTTCCCTTTCTGCTCAGGATCTTGCCTCCTTCTTCACCTCCAAGATAGACAAGATCCGCCTCGACATCGCTTCCCACTCCTCTCTTCCCACTCCCACCCCTCTCCCTCCTCCCCCTCCTTCTCTCATGTCCTCCTTCTCCCCTGCCTCCCTTAAGGAAATCTCCTCTCTGCTCTCCTCCTCCAACCCTTCCACTTGCCCCCTTGATCCCATTCCTTCCCGCCTCCTCACCTCCATTACTCCCACTGTCGCCCCTTCCTTCCTGCACATCATCAACCTCTCCCTCTCTACTGGCTCTTTCCCTTCTGCCTTCAAACATGCCACAGTCTCTCCTATTCTCAAAAAGTCCACTCTTGACCCCTCTGACCCTTCTAGCTATCGTCCTGTCTCACTCCTTCCTTTTGCTTCCAAGCTGCTTGAACGTGTTGTCTACTCCCGCTGCCTTGACTTCCTATCCTCCAACTCCTCCCTTGACCCCCTCCAATCTGGCTTCCGCCCCCTTCATTCTACTGAAACTGCTCTCGCTAAGATCACCAACGATCTTCTGGTGGCTAAATCTAAACGTCTCTATTCCATTCTTGTCCTCCTTGATCTCTCTGCTGCCTTCGATACTGTTGACCACTCACTCTTGCTGGATTCCCTTCACTCCCTTGGCTTTTGTGGCTCTGTCCATAACTGGTTCTCCTCCTACCTCTCTGACCGCTCCTTTAATGTGTCTCTCTCCAACTCCGCCTCCTCCTCCTTCCCCCTCTCAGTTGGTGTTCCTCAAGGCTCTGTTCTTGGCCCTCTCCTCTTCTCGATCTATACCTCATCCTTAGGCAAACTCATTGCCTCCCATGGCTTCCAATACCACCTCTATGCTGATGACACTCAACTCTATCTCTCTACTCCCTCTCTCTCTCCCTCTGTTCAAGCTCGTCTCATCAACTGTCTCTCTGACATCTCTACCTGGATGTCTCAACGTCAACTCAAACTCAACATGGCTAAAACTGAACTCCTTATCTTCCCCCCTCATCCTTCCTCTCCTTCCTCACTGTCAATAACTATTGATGGAGTCACCATCCTGCCTGTCCCCCAAGCCCGTAGCCTAGGCTTCATCTTTGACTCAGCCCTTTCTTTTAAACCCTACATTGACTCTGTTGCTAAATCCTGTCGCTTCTCCCTCCATAACATTGCTAAGATTCGCCCTTTTCTCTCTGTCTCGTCTGCCAAAACTCTTGTTCATGCTCTGGTCATCTCTCGCCTCGATTACTGTAACCTCCTTCTCACTGGCCTTCCCCGGTCTCACCTTTCTCCCCTCATCTCTGTCCAAAACTCTGCTGCCAGGGTCATCTACCTCGCCAGTCGCTTCGACCATGTGCAGCCCCTCCTCTCTTCGCTTCACTGGCTTCCCCTTCCTGAACGAATCCTGCACAAGCTCCTAGTCTTCACCTATAAAGCTCTTCACAACCTTGCTCCCCCCTACCTCTCTGCACTTATCGCCCTCCATACTCCAGCCCGTGCACTTCGCTCCTCCTCTGTCCCTTCTCTCACCCTTCCACGCCTTCCCTGCTCCCCTAAGCGCCTTCGTCCCTTCTCACTTGCTGCCCCCCATGCCTGGAACTCCCTCCCTGTCCACATCCGCCTTGCCCCCTCCCTTCATACCTTCAAATCTCTCCTTAAAACTCACCTCTTTCGCTCTGCTCTGTCTGACTCTTTATCCTGCTGAGCCACTATTCCTATACCTACGATCGGTTTACCCTTATCCTTGCAACATGGACCTGCCTGCTGTCATTCTCATCGTAACCAAGCCAAGTACGTGCACTTGAGACCTCGCATCTTCATGAATGTTAGACCCCTTGTCTCTCCCTCTGTTCCCCTTCCTAAGTCTCTCCCCCAGCTCCTGTCTCTCAGATTGTAAGCCCTAGGGGCAGGGACTGTGTCTATTTTATTACTTTGTAAAGTGCCAGGTACACTGCTGTTTGTTAATAATAATAATAATAATAATAACATATTGTCTGGAGAGTATCATTATATGGAGATATTTAGTTACACAACATAAATAGTGCAGGATAGATAAAGGATAGTACATTAAGGTAATAAGTATGTAATTATATATGTATAGTAGTTGGTTGTTTATATAAGTGATTTTACATTTTATCTGTTTTTGTTTCCTGTTAGATATCCTCCCTCAATTCTTTGGGTTGGAACTTATCCGGGTGTGCTTCTCTCTCTGGCTGTTTTTAAACAACCACACTATATCATTCCAAACTCATTCTTACCCAGCTTGTCAGAATAACGTCATTGTCATAATCAGTCTGGTTTCTGTGGCTAAATGTCCACTGTTGTGATGTTTTATTTGAGTATTCGTTCCAGAATGTCTAGTGGATTAGAACGTTTTACCTGTGCAGATGGTACAAATGACTGTTTGTATAATGTTCTTTATTTAAAACGTTCTGATAAATCCTTGGAAAATGTGTTTTACAAAAACATTCTAAAACCCGGAAACAAGTGGGAACAATCACAGTTTTTAACGTTCCAACTATCTAGACAATCACCTTCAGAACGACATAAAAATCCCTAGAACGTTTTAAATTGATCATTTAAAAACAGTCCTGGCCTGCCTGTTGCCATAGGTTAGGGAATCCAGTCCATCTCAGGACACTACACTACAATGAGACATTGGCCCAATTCTCTCTAAAGTGTTAGGCAGGTGCTTAAATTTACCTGTGTGCCTGAATGGGACTACACACAAAATTCACTGGAATAACTGTCCGTATCCAGCGCAGCTCTCAAGGGCTGCATGGCTCCTAAGCCTCAGCCTAGGTTTCGGCGTTGCTAGGCTACCAGGGGCTGGGTCACATGCTCAAGATGGCTCCCTCCCCAAGCTAGGGAAGTGGTCTCTCCTTGCTGGCTATCTGGATTTTCTTAGGTCTGCTGTCCCCTGCTACTGCCATTGTTTGCTCCTGGCTGTGTTTGATCTTGTTCTCCCTGGTGTCGGCTGTTGTGTCCTGGGCTCCATGAGTTTTCCCTGTCCGCATCTGGATTCCTCCCCACTTGTGCCTGTATGGTATGCCTGATACTCCCTTGGCATCCTGGTATAAGTGTCTACTCCTTCCCTTCCAAGACTGCCTAGACCCTCTATCAGTGTGTCCCTTACCTTGCCTGGGTCCCTCACTCTCCATGCACCCCCTCTGCCTCATCCCTATCTTGTCTGATCTGTGGGCATGTGTGCGTGCACGTGTACTGTTATAGGCAGATGGCTTAGCAGTTCCTCTGTGATGAGCGCTTAATATTTATTTATTTATTACAATATTTTTACCCCGCCTCCCCAACATCTAGTAGCTCGAGGCGGCTTACAAATATAAAATATTTTAAAACATGCAAAACTATAAAAACCAATAAATAACCAAACAAAATATCAGGATATCAAAAAGGGGGTGCCACAGAAATCATGGTGAATCTGAGCGATTTTATCCATGAAATACTTAACAAACATGTCACAGTGGGCAACTGATATTTCTGGTTCCAGGTGGAGGGAAGCTGGACCACCCAGTCCCCACACCACCTGGAAAAGTTCCGCCAGATGAGATTTTGCAGACACTATCATTGAAGCAAAAAACTCCTTTTTTGCTGCCCTGACAGTCACGGCATAGGGTCGTAAACTAACTCTATGTCGCAATCTGTTGGCTTCAGCCCGAGATCGACGCCACCATCGCTCTAACCGCCACCCTTCTTGCTTCAGCTGTCTCAGGCCATCCGTGAATCATGGAGGCCTGCGATGCTGATGCCTCAAGAGCAGATGCCTAGGAGTCATCTGGTTGATGGCCTCAGATAGCAAGATGTTCCAGAAAGCCACGAGGTCATCGAGTGGCATGCCATCAGGATCTGAGGGTAGCTTCCCAAGAGAGTTCTGGAACCTCTCTGGTTTCATTAGACTCCGGGGGCAAACCAACTGAACTGGTTTCACACCTTTCCAAGGTTAGGCATGCACCGAGAGGCAGGTACGCAGGAGGTAATGATCTGTCCATGACAAGGGCTCTGCTGTCACCTCCTTCACCAACAGATCCCCTCCTCAAGGCCAGTACAGAAAATCAGGGTATGTCCTCCATCATGTGTACGGGAGTCAGGGACTTTCACACGAGATGCCTCCATGCAGTTTCACCCATGGAAATGCCGCGGTGGATGGGTAGAGGTGCATGCATATGCCCGCGCTCCACCCATCTCCACCCTGTTGGAATGTACAACAGTCACAAGTAAAAGCCCATTGGAAGCCCTGTAAGCTCAATATGGGGCTTGTCCAGTAGGGGAAGGGTCAGGGGATGAAACAGGGGTTTTTTCTCTCTCCTTTTCTACTCTCTTCTTCTCTCTCTGTCCTCCATCTTGTCCCATGCAGTCTGTACAGTATGGAAGTATGTCTTCTGAGTTCTTAGTAAAGTTCTGTTTTGAAGAAACTTCTGCTGTGTGTTATTGAACAGAAAGCTAACTCTACAATAGGTTATGGGCCCAGGACATCTTCAAGGCAATTTTGAAGACTAGAAGCAACCCAGAAGCAGTGCAGACTGTGAAAGAAAACTCCCAGACAGAGAGGCCTACTGACTGTGAGTAAGGCCTAAATCCCAGAAGGGGAAAGGGAGGGAAGCAAGTATGGCAAGCAGCTCAGAGCTCAGACTTTCAGTAGGAAAGCTGAACAATGTAAACTACCAATTGTGGAAGTTTAAAGTGGAAATGCTGCTGTCTAAAGATGATCTATGGGAGGTGATTACCACGAACAGACCAGCAGCAAATCACGAGGAATGGGATAAAAAGGACAGGTTAGCAAAGGCTACAATAAGTTTATTGGTAGAAGATGACCAGCTAATCCATATAAGAAGTGAGACCACAGCAAGAGGCATGTGGATTGCATTGCAAAACTTGCATGAGAGAACTAGCCTGAATAGCAAACTGTTTCTACTGAGGAAACTATACAAAATGAGGCTTGGCAAAGAAAGTGAAATGCAGGAGCATATAAATGCCATGTTGGAAGTAGTGGCACAGCTGCGCGGCATTGGAGAAGATATAAAGGACAGCCATGTGGTAGCCCTACTCCTCTGCAGCCTGCCTGAATCTTACAGTGCCCTCATCAATGCCCTGGAGACAAGGCCAGAGGCTGAACTGAAGCTGGAATTTGTTAAAGGTAGACTTGCGGATGAATTCCAGCGCAGAAAGGAGAACCTGCAGAATGATCTAAAGCAGGGTAATGAGACTGCACTGAAAACCTCAGACAAAGCTCCTAAGAGGGAAACCAGAGTATGCTTCAGATGCAAAAAGGAGGGACATTTAAAGAAAGACTGCTATATATGGAAAGCAGAACAGCAGAAACTGTCTCCACGAACACCTAAGCAGAGGGCTAAAGTCACAAACAGCAACACAGTCGCTCAACAATGGAGTGGGTGCTTCAGAGCAACGCAAGACAGCTCATCCCAAAATTGGTGTGTAGACTCCGGGGCAACGAGCCACATGACTAGCGATAAAGGATTCTTCATAGGGCTGGATCTGAGCAGTAAAGAAAGGATCTACCTTGCAGATGGGAGAAGCATCAACGCGGAAGGAATTGGACAAGGATTCCTGTACTGCAACCAGTCACAGGGAGGCACACTGACCATACCCATGAAAGATGTGCTCTATGTGCCCAACTTAGAAGGGGGACTCCTGTCCGTGAGGCGCCTGGCAGCGAGGGGGCTCACCATCCGTTTCCAGGGAGACGAATGCACAATTCAAAGTGGGACAAAAGTACTGGCCAGAGCCACTGCAGATGAGCACCTGTACCGTCTGAGCACAGCGAAAGAACAGGCGAAGCTCACTGCGCACAAGCCACACGATGACTGCATCCACCTGTGGCATAGACGCATGGGACATAGACACCCAGACAGCATCAAGGAAATGCACAGACAGCAGTTGACCAAAGACCTTAAGGTATCAACGTGTCCCGTGATCATGAAATGCGACTGTTGCATCAAAGCCAAAGCCACGAGGGCTACGCTTCCTAAGAAGAGTCAGAATAGAGCCACGAAACCGCTTGATCTTGTACACAGCGACGTCTGCGGCCCAATGAAGGTTCCCACGCCAGGAGGCAACCGGTATATGGTAACTTTCATTGACGACTATTCAAGGTACACGATCACGTACGTCATGAAGAGTAAAGATGAAGTATTCGACAAACTTCAGGACTATGTGACCATGACGAGCAACAAGTTCCAGCGCAGACCAAAGACACTGCGGACTGACAATGGAGGTGAGTTCACAGGAAAGGAAGTAGAGGACTTCCTGAGACTCCATGGAATTGAGCACCAAAAGACAGTGCCATATACACCCGAGCAGAACGGAACAGCTGAAAGGAAAAACAGAACGCTAACCGAAATGGTTAGATGCATGTTAACAGACTCTGGACTACCAGAAAGATACTGGGGCGAAGCAGCAGTTGCTGCTACCTACCTACAAAATCGGCTGTATTCTAGAACAGTGAGGAAAACTCCATATGAACTGTGGCATGGTCAAAAACCTAGTGTGGGCCACATCAGAGTATTTGGAAGTAAGACTTACGTATATATCCCAGAGGAGAAACGTACCAAGCTGCAAAACAGAGCAGTGGAAGGCATCCTCGTAGGATACAGTGAGCATTCCAAAGGCTACAGGATCCTGGATCCACGCACAGACAGAATAACCATTAGTAACAGTGTGACCTTTGTGGAAAACTCAAGCGACAGTGTGATGACTCTCCAAGGTCCAGGCGAAGGAGAACAATCAACCACGGACGAAACCACTGAAAGGGAGCAATCCTCTGAACAAATAGTCGAAATCGGCACAAAGGTAACAGAAGTGCAGGAACAGACACAGCCGGCTGCTGATGCTGAGCCAAGGCAGTCGACGAGGTCTAACAAAGGCATTCCCCCCACTCGTCTGTCCTACAAAGTCAGCACCAGTAAATTGTCAGAGCCAGCATCCTGGGAGGACATCTCGCAGATGTCAGAAGGGGAAGCAGAAAAATGGGTAAGAGCGGCTGAAGAAGAAGTAAAGTCCATGCAGGACAACGCGACGTGGACACTTACTCCACTGCCCGCAGGGAGAAAGACTATAGGTTGTAAATGGACATTTAAAATAAAGTACAATGCGCAGGGAAATATTGAACGGTACAAGGTCCAACTTGTTGTGAAAGGATACTCCCAGAAGTACGGAGAAGACTACGATGAAACATTTGCACCTGTAGATAAGCACACTACAATCAGAACATTGCTAAGTATAGCTGCCGGAAGAGGAATGTAAGTCAAGCATATGACAGCGGATGTGTTCACAAAGCCACCAGCAGGGGACCACCATTGCAAGCTATTAAGAAGAATTAATCTAGTGGATTTGACTAGTGACTGTTGAGAAGGGGTGTTGGATTGTGCAACAGTCACAATCCAGTTAATATGGGGCTTGTCCAGTAGGGGGAGGGTCAGGGGATGAAACAGTTTTTTCCCCCTCTCCTTGTCTCCTCTCTTCTCTCTGTCCTCCATCTTGTCCCATGCAGTCTGTAGTACAGTATGTAACCATGTCTTCTGAGTTCTTAGTACCAACCATTTTGAAGAAACTTATGCTGTGTGTTATTCAACAGAAAGCTAACTCTACAATACACCCATCACCCACGTACAGAGGCATTGGGAAAAACAGAGGTGCCTCCATGGGTGGAGGTGGGTAGTGATGGGTGTGCGCCTGTGGGAATGGCCTCATGCCCATCTCCACCCACCGTGCCACACACACACACACACACACACACACCACGCACCCCCGGGACCCCCGGTCCGTTTGAAAAGGCCCTGAGGCATTGTTGTCTGTTCCCCTCCCTAAAAGTGACCTGCTTACTGCAGAATCAGAATCTAAATCATGCTATACTTAAAGCAGCCTCCAGGTGTTGCTGGGCTGGTTGGAAACTCCATCTCACTTCAACAAACACATGAAGCTAACAAAGATTTCGTATCTACAGCCAGTTTTTTCATCTTTCAAATCTATTTTGATTGTAAAATGAGAACCGGGCTCCTTGATTTTCCCTTTTTGTGTCAAGCCGCTTGGGCAGCAAAACTACAGTATTTTACAAGCCAAGGTAGGGACAGTTTGGGCCTTTTCAAATGGACTGTGGAAGTGCCACGGTGTGGGGAGGATAAGTGGAAGTGGTGGTGGGTATGCAGCACACGGATGCACACCCACCTCCACCCATCCCCACACATGGAAGCACCTCCATTTTCCCCAATGCCTCCATGTGTGGGCAATGGGTGGGACATGGGAGCGCCCCCCCCTCCATACCCACTGGCGTTCACACGGATGCCCCCCCTCACCCACCCAGTTGCCCATGTGGGCGGGGGGTGGGTGGGTGGGGGAGACTTCTCATGTGAAAAGGGCCTTTGTTTGGAAGATAAGAACTGTCATGCTGGGTCAGACCAACAGTACATCTAGCTCTGTATCCTGTCGCCACTAGTGGCCACAGCACCAGTTTTGGAGGGAGGGTACAAAACAGAGCATACATGGAATGATGCATTACTTGATATTCATTCCAAGTTTGTGGCAGTCAGAGGTTTCATCCCCTGACCAATGATGGACCTATCTTCAAATAAATAAATAAATAAATAAATAAACACCTAATCTTTTTTTTAAAAATGCCTGTAGCAGGGTGTAGCTTTGTGGGGCTACTGCCCCTTTAAGAGCACAGGTTGCCAGTGGCAGGATGAGAGAAGACTGGGTAAGGGCTTGGCAGAGCCAGCCCAGTGGGCAAAGTGAAAATCCAGCAAAGATTTTTCTCCAAAGAAGAATGGGGCAGGACACTTTCCCTTTAAGGGCTAGCAGCTTGGAGGCTAGCCACGCCCCTCTGGTGTATATAAGAAGGCAGCTTGCAGACAGAAGAGCAGTGTGTGCTTGACTCTGGAAAAAAGAGGAGTGTCTGAGAATTGCTGACCATGGTTCTGAAACTCTGATGGAAAACTTACTAGAGAAGATAAGTAAGGATGGCCAGAAGTAGTGGAGTGCTGGCCTGAGACAAAGAGCCTTGAATGGTGAGTGCACCCAGCCAGAGGATTGTTGCCTGGCTGGCAAGAACTTGGGCGGGTTGTTGTGTATAGTGGAGGCTATACTGTGAAAAGACTGTGAACTGCTGTATAGAGACCAAGAAGGCTTGAGTAAAGTAGTGACTGAAGCTGATTCCCTGAGTAAGTGATTCTTGGTGGGCCTAATCCTGTGGAGACCTATCCTGGGGCACTGCACCCTGTTACACCATCTCTTCCCTCATGTCCTGTTGTGGTCTCTGAGGTCAGTCAGCAGCACCCTCTTGTTGCAGGTACCCTCTGCCCATGAGGTTTTTACAGCTAGGGCACACAGAGGCTTTTTCACCGGCTGCCCATGATTATGGAACTCTTTCCCTTGGAGGTTTGTTTAAGTCTGAGCCTGTTCATTTTTCCAGAAATGCTGTAAGACCTTTTTATTTGGCCAACCGTTTGGCAGGCAGGGATAAGTTTGGGTGGGGGGTTAGGAGAAGGGTTGGATGGCAGGGGGGACTTTTAGATGCTTTTATTGATTGTAAGCCACCCTGAGCCTTGATAGGAATGGTGGCATATAAATTTAAAGAAATAAATAACTGGAGGTTCTCCCTCTCAAGCAACTCTTTTTTCTAGTGGGTTTCATTCTTGCTTGGAAAAGGAGAGATATACTTTGCTGTCAAGCATTACATTTTGCAGGCTAGAAAAGCTGTGGAAAGCATATGAGTTACCATAAGTTTTGTGACATATAACTTTTACCTACATAGTAAACCTGTGATAATTCCCTGCAGTACAAGTTTCCCTTACTGTTATCCGCAGTGCTTTTCTGTGGAGTTACCACATGGTAGTGATTTCCTACGATACAAAGATTCTATTGAAAATTACCACAGGCTTACCACTGAGTCCTTTCCACTTATGAGAGTGTGTGTGAGTGTGAGACAGTGGCGGCTGGCCACCCAGGACATTTAGACCACTGCCCCCCAAGTGCCACTGAATGCCGTCACTGCTTTTTTTGCAAAAAAAATAAATTGTCGCTGCAGCAGCCTCTGACAGCACTGCAGCAGCCTCTGGCTTTGCTTCAGAGGCTGCTGTGGCACTGTCAGTTCTCCCTTCCGGGATCCACTCCTGAGGACTGGGTCCCGCAAGGGACAAAAAGGCTAAGCCCAAACTGCGTTTTCTATGGAAAACGCAATTTGGGCGGCTGAGCCCCGCCATCCACAGCACGTATAGGACGTGCTGTGGAGAGAGGGGCTAGCCTTTCCATTGAACCCTATGGGCTCAATGGAAGATCTTGCCAGGGCATTTGCTGAAACAGCCCTGGTGAGAGCCCTAGGGTTGGGGGACTGAGGCAGGGAGCAGTGCGCATGCACACTACTCCCTGCCTCACATGCTCAACGTGGCTGCTGGCACGCTGTTGGAGAGCTCAGCTCTCCAACATTGCGCCACCATCCCAGCCGCTTCCCTGCCACAGCCCCTTGCCGCTCCCCCCCCCCCAACCGCTCAGAGCAGCGGGGGGTGGGGAAGTAAAAAAAAACAACCTAAAGTCCCCCCCCCCCCCGCCTGCAGCCTGGGACCGATGCAGCACGCCGGAGCCAGCAAGTAAGATATCCCTCCCCCCACCCTGCAACCCCCATAGGCTTTTTCCCTCACCGTGCACCCTCCCTTGAGGTTCCCTCCCTGGGCTGGGAATGGGGGAGGGGGTGGCTTAACGTTGCCTTAAAATGGTTTGCTTTGCTTGCTCTGTTTGCGTCATGACATTTCGTAAATTTGTGGGTCCACTGGTTGTGTGGCTGCTCTTTTTTAAAATGGTCCCTTTGTTGTTTCACTGCTGCTCCCTGCTGCTGGAAAGTAGTTTGTGTGGACTGCCGGGGTTAAGTTGTGGCTGCTGGGGATGGGAGGGTGAGGGGCACATGGGGGAGAGGGGGAGTTGGAATGTGGTTTTTGTTCACTTGATGTCATGATGTGGAGTATTAAATGCTGCAAATGTGATGCTTCTGATAAAACTGAGCTTTTGAAATGCTGGAAATTTGGTGCTTTGGAAATCCTGAGTTGTAAATTGGCAGTCTGGTGATCTTAGGAAGTTAGGGGTGTTCACAATGCTGGAAATGCGATGTAACTGTGAGTCTGGTGATTCATGGGCCTTGAAATTCCCCTCCCGCAACACACACACACAGCAGAGGGCAAGAATACTACTTCAGAAGCAGGGATTGGGGTCCCTCCAACATACATGCAGCAAGTCCCTTCTTTCTCAAGCAGTATTCTTAACCTGTGCTGCGTGTGTGTGTGTCTTTGCTAAAACTACTTGTAAGTGAAGTTTAAGGTTGTCTGCTTGCTTTTAAACCTGGCAGAGGAGGTGATTATAACCTGCCTAACCTAACTGAAATTGCTGGATTAAGTAATGTAATGTCCATCCAACATTGACCCTCGGAACTCCTTCCTGCTGGGTTATGTCGCCCACCGTTGTCCTGGCTCCGCCCACTGCCTGCCGGCCTTACTGCCCCTCCAACCTCAAAACCTACCAGCCGCCCCTGGTGTGAGAGATTAGAAAGCAGTGAAAGCACCTATATCCTGTAACACATTGCTGAGCTAGCGAGTGTGGTGCTTATGTCTTTAGAATGGAAATGTATTAACTCGCGATGCATCATCTATATAAACATTGTTAATAGAATGGCAATTTAAAGGTCCCAGAAGCCATATAAGCTGTCCATGTTAAAGATGATTTGTAGCAGACTAATGAAACATCATGCTCCAGTGGTTCTGGATTGCCAGCTTGTAGCTCTAATGCACTTATGCATAAAGCCGATGCTCCTGAACTACAGCCATAAAAATGTTACAGCATGGAGGAGTCTCTGAGAAAAACTGATAGCAAAGGCATAGGCAGAGAGACATTCTCCTCCTCCCCCTTCAGTCCTGCTGCCAGAAGAAAGCCATGGGCAGACAGACAATGAGTGGAGAGGAGGATATGACCATGTTTCATTGCTTTGTCAGCTGAGGGAGATGATTTGATTAGTTCCTGTGGGAGAGGAAAACCAGGGTTGATTTCAGTCCAGTTTCCCACAGCAGGAAGAAACACTGCAGCCAATTTCCACTGCTCAAAAATCAAAGTCCGAGCCAAAAATAATCCTGAGAACGTCTTTAAATTCTCATGATTTAGCAATAAAGTTTTTTTTTTAGTTTTTTTTAAAAAATACATTGGGGAGTTGAACTGAACCTGAACCAGAAAACCAGTTTGGAGAGGGGTTTTTGTGTAAATCTGAAATGCAAAATTTCTCAGTCACATTGAACCTGGGCTAGAGTCAAAACCCCAAAACAAAAACCACCGACCCAGGGTGGGGAACCTTTTTCCTCTCAGGAGCCAAAAATGAGCACAAGCTCCAAGGGCCACAAAGAGCTTGGGGCAGTGGTGCTTAGTGAGTGGCACATCAAGGCCAGGGATCTGTCTCCTCCACCCTTGTGTCATCTCTGCTCACTTACCCCGAGTTCACTCTTTCAGTGTTTGGGAGTAGGAACTGGATTGGAGCCAGAACCAGGAACTCCATCTGGTGAGAAGCCTGAGGATTTTTTTTCTGGCCATCATTCATGCTCTTATTACCTCAAAGCTAGACTACTGCAATGTGCTCTTTGTGGGGCTGTCCTCGGTGATGATTTGTAAGCTGCAGTTGGTGCAGAACGCAGCGTCTTGGCTCCTTTGGGGGTGGGTCACCTTGAGCACATTAGACTGGTGCTCCAGAAGTCTGCACTGGCTTCCAATAGCTTCCTGGGCACAATTCAAAGTGCAGGTTTTGACCTTTAAAGCCCTAAATGACTTGGGCCCAACCTAGCTGAGATACCACCTTTCCTTCCATGCCTCACTGCAACCCCTGAAGTGAGCCAGGAGTGCCCTCTTGTAGGTAACATCAGCCAACCTTGTCTGTATGACAAGGGCCCACAGAGAGGCATTCTCGGATGCTGCCACTATGAGCCCCCTTCCCCCAGAGATCTGTCAGAGTCCAAGCTTGAGCATATTCCTGAGGTGGTGTAAAACTTTTCTTTCTGGCAGAGCTTTTGACAGGTGGGGATAGAGGTTGGGTGGGTAGGTTTTAGGGGGTGAAGATAGGGATTCTTAGAGGATTTAGTGTATTGCTTTGTATTCGCTCCCCTCTCCCTCCTCCCCCTCCTTCTCTCCTGTCCTCCTTCCTTCCCACCTCCCTTGAGGAAATCTCATCCCTGCTCTCCTCCTCCAACCCTTCCACTTGCCCCCTTGACCCCATCCCCTTCCACCTCCTGACCTCCATTGCTTCCACCATCACCCCTTCCCTCCTGCACATCATCAGCCTCTCCCTCTCTACTGGCTCCTTCCAATCTGCCTTCAAGCACGCCACTGTCTCTCCTATCCTCAAAAAGTCCACGCTTGTCCCCTCTGACCCTTCTAGCTACTGTCCTGTCTCACTTCTTCCTTTTGCTTCCAAGCTTCTTGAACGTGTTGTCTACTCCTGCTGCCTTGACTTCCTCTCCGCCAACTCCTCCCTTGACCCCCTCCAATCTGGCTTTCGCCCCCTTCACTCTACTGAAACTGCTCTCGCTAAGATCACCAACGATCTTCTTGTGGCTAAATCTAATCGCCTCTATTCCATTCTTGTCCTCCTTGATCTCTCTGCTGCCTTCGATACTGTTGACCACTCACTCTTGCTGGATTCCCTTCACTCCCTTGGCTTTTGTGGCTCTGTCCATAA
>QEPC01001090.1:547199-558402 GCA_003113815.1 Sphenodon punctatus | reverse complement strand
TAATAATAATAATAATAATAATAATTCTTACTATTTTTCTCTGTGTTTTTGTAAGCTACCCTGAGCCTTTGGGAAAGGGCGGGGTATACATTTTAATAAATAAAAACTAGCTGTGGGCCATATTTGGCCCCTGTGCCTGAGGCTTCCACCCCTACACTAACTGGTTCAAAATAACAAGGTCAATAAATCATTCTTGGTTGCTGCCCTAGGACTGTGGACTTCCCTCCCACTGGAGGTTCAGTCAAAGCCCAAGCCTGAGCATTTTCTGGGGGCAATGTAAGATTTTTCTTTTTGGCCAGGCACTTAGCAGGTGGGAATGGAAGTTGTGGTTTGGGGAACTTCTTAATATATATTTTTATGTGCTTTTGTTTTATATGGCTTTTGTGTTGTAACCCACTGTAAACCATATAGAAGAAGGGTGGGATATATGTTTAAAAGAAAACAACAATAATCCGGCACTGAGGAAGAGTCATCTGTGGATGTTGCTTCAAGTCTAGAAGAGAGAGTCCGAGGCTACCCTTCCCAGGAAGCCAATAGTCTTCATTACCAAAAACAAGAGCTGAACTATATTCATTGGCTAACACCATGTTTGCTATTCCTGCTAGGCAATCAGCATAGAAAGGACATTTTCTGGGCTGACATTCATAACATCATCTCAATGGCCAACTAAGACTGGCAGAATTCTGGAGGACGTTGTAAAAGGTGTATGCAAATAACTTGTTAAAAATAAATCCTTTCTCTACAGTGAAATATTTAGCATTGTTGCATTCTTTTACTAAGCGTTACAATGCAAGTGTAAGAATGGGTGTATCTGAAGTGGTTCAAAGTGGTTGAATCGGTTACTGAGCCATTATTATTACTTAGTTTCT
Source organism: Sphenodon punctatus (assembly GCA_003113815.1). Lineage (NCBI taxonomy): Eukaryota > Metazoa > Chordata > Lepidosauria > Sphenodontia > Sphenodontidae > Sphenodon > Sphenodon punctatus. The sequence continues at coordinate 557,533 of QEPC01001090.1, read as the reverse complement.
GAATCAGAGCCGAACCATGCTAGAAAATATTGATGAACTAAATCCGGACGGGACTCAAAATTTGTAATGGTTAGAGTTTTATTTGCCTTTTGGTATTTGAACTGTTAGGGTACATTCAGGTCCCATTTTCTCACTACTTTTCAGCAAACCCATGGGCTTTCTTTTTATATGAAAGATGAGATTCTCATGTAATGACAGGACTAGAGTTGCTAGGGCTTTAAGATAAGCATCAACTATCATGAGGACTGTCAAGAAAAGAGTGAGATCTGGCAGCTCTCCGAAAGGTGAAGTAGAAGTAGATTCTCAAAGCTACCAGAGACAAAGGCCCTTTTCACAAAGACACTCTAACACTAATAAAATGGGTGTTACATTTTATTATACATGTTGCAGGACTGCATGTGTGCTTTATGGGGGCCCTGCAACATGTATGATAAAATGTAACACCCATTTTATCAGTGTTAGAGTCTCTGTGTGAAAAGGGCCAAAGGAATATGCTCCTCCAAGCAGAAGAAAAATAATTCTAAGCCATATTCTTTCCCTTTGGGGAGATAGCTGTAGTAGCAGCTAGAAATCTCTGTGAGGTTCCCTTAGTTTCTACTGAACTCCTTCCATACAGTGGTAATCTTTCCCCTGAATCCAATTTTCCCTGTATGGAAGAAATAACAATTTTAGCCCTTCAGCCATGCAGGGTGTGAGATCTAGGCTGAGCCCAAGGAGATTCAGAGTACCCAGCATGATGGTTCTGCCTTCTGGGGCCTGACTCCATCTTCTCCTGGCTGCACGTGCTTCATTTAAGGGCTTTTCCCAATATGGAGGGGATTCTTCAGGAAACTTACTACAAATTCTGACTTTATAATACATTTCCTCATCTGTTCCCTCTACAGCATTGTTTCCTGAACGTTTTGCCTGTGCGACCCCATTTCATGACTTAAAATATAATCCTGCAACCACAGGCAGTGGCAAAGTCATGCAAAGTATTTCAAATAGCAGTTGGGATCATGACTGCATGGTCAGGTGGGGCCCTAGCCTGCAGTTTGGAAACCTTTGTTCTAGGAAACCTGGGTGATGTAGGTCCCTCACAGCCACTCTTTACTCCTTCACAATCTGGGGATACCCAAACCCCACAGAGAGGGTTCTGTGGGGCCAGAGAGAATAGGGGATGACTACCTTCCTTTCCTGCACACAGGTGAGATCTGCATGTGGCGACTCCCCAACATGCACTGATACACTAATAGTGCTGCCTAAGAGTGTGATATGACCTTGTAAACTCGCTGTGCAGGTGGCATTGTGAATCCACCAAACCCATAAATCTTGGGCTTCAGCTTCGTATTGGGGAGGCTGAAATAGCCTCTTTAGCTGCCTCTGCTTGGATTAGGGATCATTGCAACACAGGAAAGAAAGATGGAGAAGAAGCAGTGCTCCCTTTGGCTATCTGCAGTGGAGAAATGTCCAGTGCAAGAGATCAAGGCTGATCTGTAGCATGTACAGGGGACCAAATTGCAGGGCACCATGATCAAGAAAACCTGGGCACAGGCAGGAAAAATGGAAGATCAGTATGAGAGAGGCGGGAGAGACAGGGACAGCCAGGAAGAAGAGGGTCATCGTGAACATTCTTGTTTTAAGCAAACACTTCAGTGCACTAAAGGTTGTTTAAAATACTCCTGTGCTTTTGCAGTTCTTGTTTCCATGTAAACAACAATGGCAGTTGGCATAGGGATATATCATATGGCACAGTTGCCAGTGAGGTCAGGATTAGGAGAAAAGGTAGGTCTATGTGACTGCTAAAATGGGATTGGAGGGAGGTGGGTTGGTCACTAGACTACTAGTACAGTTGTTGGTGGGAGGGAGGGAGGCTGCATGATTTTAAATGGAGGGGTGAGAGCTAGTGTAGTCCAGTAGATTGTGTATTAGGCTTAGAACTGGGAATCCTAGGTTTGACGCCTGGTCTCACTAAGTGACTTGGGGCAAGATACGTTCAGCCCCTGGCTGTCTACAACACACTAGCATAAGCTGTCCAATGCCTTGGGACTTGAACCCACATCTGCAGGCTTGAAGGATGCTGGCCTTGCATAGGGACCCATCCAGGGAAGAATTTGCAAGAGCAATTCTGCATTATGTAAGCTCTCCTGCTCATCCCATCCATTAGCTCTGAATGGACAAGCATGCCCTGTGTTCTGATTGACTGAAGCTGTCTACATACTTCCAGGTCTTCCTCTACTGCCTTGTCTGTGCAACAACTTTTTCTGGGCTGTTGTCTCCTTGATCCTGCAACCTTGCCCTGGACCTTCTGCCTTGCCCGCCTGCTGCTTCCTCCTTGCTCCAGTCCCTTTAGACGGACTTCCTGGCATTTGACTTTCTGTGCTGCCTTTTGGACTTTGCATCTGGACTGCCTGCCCCCTTGCTTAGTTATCTACTTGGACTGTTCCCAGTTTTTGACTCATTGGCTTGCACATTGACATTGCACATGGTCTTGTTAGATCCTACTCCAACTGATCCTGGACCTTCTCCTGATGGCCATTCACAACCCAGCCCTAACATACACGTGGCCGGCTGGTTTGCATAGAGTGGGTTTGATGGAAGTGGAGTGGCACTCCTCCATGTTCCCACACACACAGTGATTGCATAAGCCTTCTTCCTCAAGGAAAGCATGCTAAAGCTGCATTGCCTGACTGCCTGCACCATAACAATACTACACCAGAGTATACTGCTCATTGTGCTTCACAGTGCAGATGGTACCAGATGCAGCCCCAAGAGATGTGATCTGCTGCAACCAGGTGGTGATGGATCAGTCCCTAACTAGAAAAGGTCACCTCCTTTTCTACCTCCACTTTGACCATCGTCATCCATCCCTCTTTTCCTTTGAACAATTCTGCCTTATGCTAAAAGCCGATGGAGTGTTGGAAGCTATATCACACTTCATTAAAAACAAAGGTGCTTTGCTTCAAACGGCACTGTTTTAAAACCTTCCATAGTTCCGGTGGGAGACAGAGTGGCTCCTGGGTCTTGCGACAAATGGTTCAGTGTTACAGAAACACAAAGGCAAATCTGTGGCCGTGAGAGTGAGCTTTTGGCTGTGCTTACCAACTCTCCCAGCATGATTTACACTCTCCATTTCATTGTCTGGGTGGGCTCCCTAATGTACTGCTATCCATTCTACACCCTGAGCCCTGCCAGCAGAAAGGAATAGGCCTGTCCATCTTGGTTTGTAAAATCCTCCCACATCTCTTGCAGCGTAGGAGAGAGACAGGGCCTGCTCTTCTTAGCCCTTGAGCACCATGCTGAGAGCAGGGCAGAGTGCAAATGCTGTAGCTGAACTAGTGCCTGCTGAACAGGAGGAATGAATTGTGCTGTACTTGAGCTAATTGCCCCCCTGCATCAGTGCAATGTAGCTCCAGCTCTGTCAATCGGAGGACGGAGAGCACAAAATAATACAACAGTGCCTTGGAGCACAGAAGCAGCCTTCCTAATAAAGCACGCTGCAGCCAGTCTCTGGCCTGAGCCCTGTGATTCTAGAGACAGCAACATTGACTGCTGACTGGAATCGGGAACTCTGGGTCCTTCCGTGCTTCCTCTGCTGCATTTTGTTATCCTTGTTTGTTGTCCTTCTGCATTAGCTTTTCTTTTGTAATCTCTCCTCAGCACTGGGAACAATTGAGCTCACACAGTCTTGCCTGTCTGCCAACTCTGTTACAAACGCATCTTTTAGGAGGGGAAAAGGTTTGCAGGAGAGTATCAGGACTGTTTCCTTGGCCTATCCATTTCAACAAAGTCCTCTAATGAATGGCATTAAGCCTGACACAGCAGGGGCTTGCCCAGCCCAATTCACTTTTACCAAGTTGGATCATCCATTTTCATTCAGAGGATAGTTGTCTATGACCCAGACCTGCTCTATAGCTCTGGGGTTCAAGCCCAGGACGTTTGCAGTTGTAAAGGATGGTAATTTCTCCCAGTTCAGGTTCATCCAACTACCTTACAGTCAATTAAAATAAATGAAGCTTTTTGGTAGATGCAAGGAAGTGGTACTACCCCCTTAGTGTCACAGAAGCCTCTCCTGTTTATCAGAAGGACTGGTTTCAGAATCTTGAGAGTCTGGCAATATAGATCTAGGGATAAAATGTAGGGGAGATGTTTACAGATAAATGGCTTTGTCTCCGTGCTAGCCACGAAGCTAGAATTCTTTCACATTCAGGATAAATAATATAATGTCTCCCTAATTGCTTCCTGTAGTAGAACTGCCCCTTCTCCTTCTAGTAATGGTGGAGGCTGCTGCTTGTGACACAGATTCTAGATGTGCTCTCACCTTTCCTTTGTTATCCATGGTGATGGCAATCTGCATTCGTCTCCCTCTGCGGAAAGCAACCAGATGATCCACTTCATCCTCACTGAGGTCTGGAGTCCCGCCAAGGCTCATGAGACAGTCAGGACTTGGCTTTTCACTGACAATTCGCTTCCCCTAGAAAAGACAGAGCAAGAGGAGTGGCATATCTGTAGGGGAACATGAATGAGAGGTGCCCAGCCCACTGCCCCAATAAAAGGAAAGTAGCTTTCAAGCTTTACAGAGTTCTTCTTCAGGTACATAGGATGGACACCTCTGCACAAGAAGGTCCCAGGCCTATGAATCTTGGATGTACGACTACAACAGACCTCAAATACATGTGTAAAATCAATTTTAAGTGACCGTCCATTCTTTTAATATGCTGGATTTTGAATTAATCCTACTATTAAAAGTAATGCAATGTGTCGATTTCAGTAAATGTATGCTGCCCTCTACAGGCTAGCTCACAGAGAACATAACTGCAACCTAAGGACAGTCTCTTTCTACCTAATGGCACTACTGTTTGGTTCAATTCCAAGTTATTATCTGTGGTTAATATCTGCCATTCTAGCTAGGTCAGTGGTTATACAGCTGTAAACCAATTACCATTGATGGCTAACCACCAAACAGAATAACTGGATAATATTGCCACAGTTAGCTGGTTTACCATGTTACTGTTACCATATCACTGCATTATGGTATTATGTTACCATTACTATATTATGGGCAAATGGCAATAGCATTGCATAGTTTAGTTTAGTTGTGCTGGCAATATGCTTTGACAAAAAGAGCATACACATCCAACATCACATAAGAGCATATACATTATTCAAAACACCATAAAACAAGGACAAATACAATTCAGATCCTTAGACAGTCATTTTACCCACTTCAGCCCCTTTTCACAGATTAGATGCCACTACAGTCCCAACTCGCAGATTGGATGCTACTACAATGGAGATTGCAGCGGCCCTGGTAGTATAATCCGTTTATCAAATGGCAAAACACCATAAAACAAGGACCAATACAATCAAATCCTTAAACAGTCATTTTGCCCACTTTGGCCCTGACTCTCAGGTTAGATGCCGCTACAGCGAAGATTGCAACAGCGCTGGTTACATAAACAACAGCAGAAACAAAAACAACTGAAGCTTTGGGCGACTAAGGTTCAAATTGACCATCTGAAAAAGTCTTTCCCATGGCTGGGAACACAGAGGACAATGAAATATGTAGTGGATCAGGTCTTCTATCTGTCCTCCACCACAGATACATTTACGATCAGAGTATGAAATAGTAAATGGCAATATGGTAAATGTATTGCTGGGGTATTATACCGTGGGTTTATTGTCCTGGGGGACATCCATATCCATGCTGAGACCCGATTGCAGGGAGCAAAGCAGGAATTCATGGCCGCCATGACAACCATGGGGCTGTCCCAGTTAGTAGTGGGCCCACCACATGAGGTGGGGGGCACACTCTTGACTTGATGGTCTGCACTGACCTTGAGGTGGGTGGTTGGGGGAGTGGAGAGTTCTCTTTTGCCATGGTCAAACCATTGCCTCCTACGGGTTTCCATCTTGGCACGCCCGCCTGTCCGTGGGGGTGTGGGACTTTTTAGGATGTTCTGCCCCCAGAGACTTACAGAACCGGAGAGTTTCTGGAATGCGCTGGGGAGATACCTGTTGACCTCGATGGTCACTCCATCGATGACCTCGTGTCCTTTTGGAACATCTGGTTGGCAGAGGCCATTGATCGGGTGGCTCCTAGGTGTCCGCTCCTGGCATTTGTCACCACAGGTCCCCGTGGTTCACAGAGGACCTGGGGCGGCTGAAGTGTGAAGGGAGATGGTTAGAGTGGTGGCACTGAACTTGCGATCAAGAAGATCAATTGCTACATAGAGTGTTTTTGAAGACCTATGCCATGGCTGTGCAGGCAACAAAGAAATGGTGCTTTGCTGCCCTCATAGCATCCACTCAGTCGCGTCCAGAGGAGCTGTTCCAGGTGGTTGGTTGGTTCACCCTGTTGCTGCCTAGAACCAGAGTTATCCAAGGTCCATTGTGATATGTTTTTAGCATACTTTGCAGATAAGATCGCTCACATTGAGCATGACTTTGACTCCACCATTGCAGAGGCAGTAGCAGAGCCAGGGGTTAGGAATGTCCTGTCTGGTTGTGATTTATGGGATGAATTGCAATCAGTGATACCTGCCAATATGGTGGAAGTCCTGGGGTCTTTTGGGGCCACAACTTGTGAGTTAGATCCATGCCCATCCTGGTTGGGCAAGGCCTCTAGGGAGACATTGGGGCCAGTGCTGATGGGGGTGATCAATGCCTCCCTTCGAGAGGGGAGGGTGCTGGTCTGCCTCAAGGAGGCGGTGGTCCGACCTCTCCTCAAGAAACCATCTCTTGACGTTGATGCCCCAGCAAGTTATCAGCCTGTCTCTAGCCTTCCCTTTTTAGGGAAGGTTACTGAATGGGTAGTAGTTCATCAGCTCTAGGAGCATCTGGATGGCACCGATTTTCTTGATCCCATGCAGTCGGGCTTTCATCCGAGTTTCCTGGTAGAACAGGATAGGGGTCATATGACTCTGCTGGTTCTCCTGGATCTATCAGCAGCCTTTGATAACATGAGATGTTGGTGACTCACCTGTGGAACCTGGCCAGGGTGGACGGAACCATTTTACAATGGTTCCGTTCTTACCTCACCAGTAGATCGCAGTGGGTGGTAGTAGGGGACTGTACTTCCTCCTCTGGGGACCTCTCGTGGGGTTCCATAGGGTTCCATTCTGTCCCCACTCTTGTTTAACATGTATATCAGGGGTGAGGAACCTTTTTAAGGCTGGGGGCCCCATTGTTGGTACCCGAACATGCTGGGGGCCGAACGTCAAAACCAATTAAAATCAATTTTAAAACAATTGAAATAAATTAAAAAGTAATTAAAATCAATTAAATAAATAAAACTATTACAATATTCACACTCACACACACACAGAAAATATACAGTGAGAATACACACACACAGAACACATACACACACGCCACATCGCTCCTGGACTCACCTGAGCCCGACTCGGCGCTGGCCCTGGCCCCATACTCAGTGGCATTGGAGGCAGTGTCCCACCCGCGGGCGAAGGTGTCCTGGTCCAGCGCCTGGAGAGGCAGCTCAGCGCCGGGGTGCGGGTAGCAGCAGAGCCTGGAGGTGCAGTGTGGCGTGTAGGCTCTGCTTCCAGACCGCACAGCAGCCGGAGCCAGGCTCCAGCAACAGCTCCGGGCAGGTAAGTTTGATTAGGCCTTCCACACTGTGTGTGGCCCGCAAAGCCCCGCTCGGGCCACAGCGAGCCAGGCAATGAGCTGCACACAATAGGGAAGGCCTTGGCGGTCGGCGGGCAATGGGGACAAGCCCCGTGGGCCAGAAGTGGAGCGTGGGCCAGAGGTTCCCTACCCCTGATGTATATGAAGCCGCTTGGGGAGGTCGTCCACAACTGGGAGGTTCATGGTTACCAATGTGCTGACAACACACAGCTGTATTTATCTTTTTCAGTTGACCCAGGCCCTGCTGTCCTGGTGTTTGGCAGGGGAACTGGATGAGGTCGAGCCGATTGAGGCTGAATCCTGACAGGACAGAGGTGATGCTGGTGGGGGACCAGTGATCTGGGAGAGGGGAAGACTTCCATTATTGGGGGTGTTTGCCCTCCATTGGATCCATCTGTGCAGAACCTAGGGGTGCTCCTGGACTTGCAACTGCACCTGGATTCCCAGTTGTCAGCTGTGGCCAGGAGTGCCTTTCTCCAATTACATCTGGTGAGAAGACTCCACCCATATGTCTCGGACTCTGATCTCGCCACTGTCATCCATGCATTTATCATCTCGAGGCTGGACTACTGCAATGCGCTCTACATGGAGGTGGTGGCTGACTCCACAGTGCCATCAACCCACTGCAGCCAGGACCTGAGTTGGTGCTGAGGAACTTCCACAGCATGGGTTGAGCCACACCCTCCTCAGCCTTACTCCACGTCCCCACCTTAAGTATAAAAGGCAGGGATGCAACCACAAGAAAGAGCTCATCAAGCTACATCTTATCTCCTTGCTGGTCATTCCTGTTACCCCCCCCCCCCCCCTTCCTGTCTCCTGGGACCTGTTACACTGGGCATCCTTCCGGATTCCTGTGTTTGCCCCATGTTCCTGCATGTTTGGCTCAGTGTCTGCTTTGATGCATGCTCTATGACTGCCACAGAGCCTGCTATGTGACTGCCCATGAGCCCGCTCTGCCCGTTCATCTCTCCTGCCCCTTGGTGCCTCTGTGCACCAACCCACTGCTTGATCTTAACCCAATCTTGAACAAACTCCCTGGACCTGATTCTGCACTTATGCTTCTGGACCACGGACCTGCTTCCCAACTGCACATGACATCCAGTGCCCATTCATTATCATGCTTAGATTCATATTAAGGTTTCTTAAAATGCTTTTTTTAAAATTAAAAATTAAAAAGAAGATGGCACCATACATTCAGCATCCCTTCTGCTCCCCATCATCCATCGCTGCATTGCTCTGCTGAAGTGAGCTATGGGCATCCCAAGTGCTACATAAATGTATCAGTTTCATTATCCTGTTCGATATTCATCAGCGGTTCAGTGGCTTGTGTGAACTGGGTGATGGTCTCAGTTCAGTTCCTATTAGATAGCTAATGCTACCACTGTTACAAAAAGGATTCTCTGTAGCAAGCTACAGGAATCAGCTAACCTTTTACCACTAGAGAGGGTCCCTAAAAATGAGGCACATCAAGAGGTACTTACATGAAAATTAAAGCACATACTACACTAACTGTGTAGCCAAGGCGAACCCTAGGCCGCGCCAGCCTTACCACAGGGGGACCTAGTGACTACCCCAGACTCCACTACTTTCTCTACTTCCAGGAGCCCCGCAGTGGCCCCTGTTTTCATTACCCGCCCCCCTTCCCAGCAGGGTCTCAAACACAGCAACCTCGAGGACCCCATGGAGGGTGACCTGAGAGGTGTGATCACCAGGGGCAACAAAATGTCACCCCACATTTTGTCATCACTCTAGGCCCAGCAAATTCTATTGCTGGCCCTGCCCCTAGGCACTGGTGTCCAAAACAAAAATCATTTCACTCGCCATACTGAAGTGTTGGTGTTTCCCCCTAGTGGGGTGCAGAAGGCAGACCTTCCATTTTAGTTTTTGTTTTCATTTACAAAAAGCCCTTCGTTTTTTTTTTTTTTTAGTAAACAACCCTACCATTTTCTGTTTTTTCTTGTTTTTTTTAAATTAAAAATTCATTTAAAAAATCAGTGTGCATGTGCAAATGGCTGCTAGGCTGTTCTATGCATGCGCTGTGGGGACATTTTGGGAAAGGGCATGCATGCAGAAAATGGTCGAGCGGGCATTTTGTGCGTGTGCAGTGATTTTTTTTTTTTTTTTTAATTATTTTTAATTTTAAAAAATTAAAAATCACAGTGCATTTGCAAAATGGCTGCTGGGGCCATTCTGCGCATGCTAAGGTTTTTATTTATCTTTATTTATTAATTTCTTAATTTTAAACAAATAGATGAAAGCAAACAATCATTTGCTTGTTTGTTTGTTTTTGTAACATTACTGACAAACATGAACGGGGCGCCAGTAGTAGAAAATGTTACAGATGTACACCCCTACTTCCCCTCAAACGTCCATAGCAGCCCACAACGCAGATTCAAAGGGGTTTGGCCCCATTTAGACTGGCTCCACTCAGCCTGGGTCTGGCTGCTCGGATCCATCTGTGTAGCACAGGCGTCTCCTGGATAGCTCGTTCAGCACTTTTCGTTTTTTAAGCATCAGCACTTCTGCAGACAATCTCTCACTGAGAAGGAAAGGAGCCACATTTATTCTTCATTTAACAAATAGCTGAGTGAGTTTGGAGTCTGGAAATTCTGAAGCAGCGGCACTCGGCAGCCTCTTTAATCGCAATATTAGCAAATAAATCCTTCTGGCTAGCAGCAGAGGTGAGAGGTGGGGGGGGGGGGGGGGGG
>QEPC01001090.1:536320-546776 GCA_003113815.1 Sphenodon punctatus | reverse complement strand
CCCCCCCCCCCACCTGTCAGTCTCTCGACCAGGGGAAATGAGGGAGCGGCGGGGCCTCTGCCTCTCTCTCCCTCATTTTCCCTGTCTGAGACTGTGACAGGCAGCGGGGGGGGGGGAGGGGGACTGGCCCCCTCCGCTGCCTGTCAGTCGGAGTCAGCCAGGGGCCCCGCACTTGGGGTCCCCAGCTCCCGGCCACTGTCAGGCTGGGAGCTGGGGACCCTGAGTGCAGGGGGCCCCCAGGAGCGGGGCCCGGGGCGGCCACCCTGAGCCGCCCTGCAGTAGGGTCGACCCTGATTGACCATAAACTTACCAAAAGGAGGGCAGAATGTATAAGTAAGATGGTTAAACTTGGCAGAAATTAGGGGGGGGGTTGAAGAGTTGGTGGATTTGAACAGGAAACAGAGGCACATTTGGCTGAAACTTGTCTAATCTGGGGGGGAAATGGTAACTGATTACAGAAAAAATGTTTTCTGGGAAGAATTCAACATACTTTGTTGGAAAATGTCAATGAGTTTGACTAGAGAGAGTGTAGTTGCCATGTTGATACCAACTGTGTGTGTGAGAGAGAGGATGCTTTTAGACAGATTGCACCCACACCTCTGCTCTGCCTCACACCTGGGTGGCCCGTCTGTATAAAGGTGGGCTGCCAGATGTGCAGGTGGAGCAGGCACTGCCTGCTCTGCTCCAGTCCCACTTGTGGTGCTCCGGAACATCCTGGAGCACCGCCAGCAGAGCAGGCTGCCCAAATCTGGGGCAACAGTCCGAGTCCGAGCAGCTGTTGGTCTGCTTGGCAAACAGCCACTGCAGCTCCACTCTCATTTGGGAGCTGCCCCAGGCAATGCCATAGAGCTGCAGGTGGCAGCCTAGAGCATCAGGTGATCCATCTGCAGTTCTATGGTGTGGGGGACGGGTCACCACATTAGCCGACCACGGGCCACAACAGCTGCCAGGACCATGTAAATCTGGCTCATGCCGAGCTTGATGTGAGGCTGGCTAGCCTCAGAGCCGATCTGGGGGTGGTCAGCCCTGGGTTCATCTGAAGGCACTCAAAGTAGTTCAGCTGATCTCTTGTATTAGACCAACCTCTGTTGGCAAGAGTATGCAGGTTCTTTGGCCCATAAGGCCCTTCCTTAAGCATGTAAGAATTTAGAACTACAGACTGGGCAATGAAGTATATATATGAGCAGTCACTTGGGAGGGGGTTTGTCAGGGCAGAGGCTCCATGGCCACCCGTTGCCATGAAACTATTTGGCTTGCCTCGCACAGAGCACTATGGATTTCTTGGCAATGTTCCATGAGTGGTGCTGTGTGGCTCAGGCAGGGAGTGTGCATCCCCCCACTCCACCTTGAGATGGATGGTTGGATGTGTGGTTCCTGGGTGGCCATGGGGGGGGGGGGTAGTGTCTCGTTTAAAACACACCCTGTGTCCGCCATGATAGTCCCAGAGAGCTAGACCCCCTACAAGTATAGTTTCTGTGATCAGGGTTATCCATCCAGTATTCCAAAACCATGTGCCTTCCATTAAAGTCCCCTCTTTCAGTCACTGTGTTAGAATGGATTTGACATGGGTTGGATGATATTTTTGATATTCTTCATGAATCAATCAAGAATGAATATTCTTCATCAGTCACTAAAAGTTCATGACTGGTGATGGAACCAAGAAACCAGTGACTTTCAGGATCAAAACAGCCTCATGAGTCTATACATTTTAAGTATATAATTCTATACTATCTGGCTACATATCAATAATACTTCACTGATGCTCTTCTTCTGAAGACCAAATGTTTCCTGCTTTTGTGTTCAGTATGACACGCAGAGGACTAATCTCTGAGCTTATGTTGGCTGGGAGTAATTGGGGGTGAGGGTAAGTTGTAGAGAACCCCCCATTTCAACCTGAACTATATTATCATACTAATATATAACATGAATGCAGATGTGAAAGAGACAATGCAGGAGGGTCCCACACTGTCAACTTTGACACCTGGTTTTCAGATACATGGTGTGCAGCGGGCACCCAAGTCACTTTGGTTTTCTCCTTGTGGTTAGAACTTTTTTTTTTTTTAAACTGGAATCTGATCCCATATCAGAACAAGAAGTGACACTATTTTCTAATGCTGAATGCTCTCAGCATCTTGAGCACTGAGCAGTTTCACCCAAGCTAGTCCATTTGTGTCTTTACTTCACATGTTTCCATAACAATCGTAAAGCACTTAGCAAAGAGTCTGTGGACCTTTCCCTCCACCAGCAGAGGAAGAGAGCATTGCTCTGTTCAGAGGCAAAGGAAAGAGGTGGCTGGAGGCACAGAAAGTTCATGATCAGCAGCATCTGCCTGTTGAAAGAATACCCAAAGTTGTCTGGCTTGGTGGCAACCTGCAGCATATAACCATTCATAGAAGAGGAACAAATAGCAAGTGAAAATGGGTTGGAAAAAGATTGTCTCCCCCCGCCCCAAAACACATATAACTTCAGTAATAAGCAGATGTAGGAAACATGCTAGGAAAAGCATGTGAACAGTAAATGTGTGTTAAATTCCATGCAAATTATTTCAAAGAAAGCAAACATATTTGAGTGTTGGTGAAAGGCTGACCACAGCAAGCATAATGAAAGCAATGGGTATGCCACCCAGCCAGTGTGCCTCAACCATGATTTGGAGGGACTGCCCCTGAACTCAAAGAGGCTTTCAGTTTCAGCAGCCAGTTAACCTGATGAGATTGGCCGTTTTTACACTGACATTTCCTCACCCCACCCCACCTCACTGGTGTTCGATGCAGGGGCGTCTGTGTAAATGCCACAGTGGTGGGTGGGAGGATGGGTGTTTGTCCGTGCAAACAGCATGGGCAGCGGGTGTGGGTGTGGGTGCATGCTTCCGATGCACACCCATCTCCACCCATCACCCACCCATGGATCCATTCAGCAAACTGGAGGAGGCTCCATGGGTAGAGGTGGGTGACGTGTGCGCCCATGGAAACGGATGCACACCCGCCTCCAACCACTGCAGCAGCACAACCATCCGCCCACCCACCACTGCCCGTGTAAAAAGGGCTATTGTTATGAGGTGCTCAGTAGTACAAGCTGCTGGGGAAGTGATTATAAGTGAAGTGGTCATGTCCACTGGGAGCTAGTTTGAGACAGCCAATGTGGTGCATTTTAGAAATAGAAAATAGACGCATATTATTTTTCTATAAGTCATATCTTATAGATACATACCCATTGGATGTGATGCTTTTTGTTACTTGCAGTATAGAGTGGCTTCTAGCTAGGAATGAATATGAACTGTGATATTTCCTATTATCTGTAACTGACTAATGATGACATCTCATCTGTGAGAGGGTAAGCCATGGGAAGGTGGGATAACCACTGTCATCTGGACTGGGTTTGGAAATGAGATGTCCTTGGCAAGAGGAGAGATGAAACCAATATCCAGAGTGAATACCATACCCAACAAATTCAGCTGCTTTGAATCATTTCCAGTGAAGCATATGCAAAGAAATATCAATTTCTGCTTCATTTGTGCATTTTGGATATTTTTTTGTTATTTCAGTCTGGCTATTTTGGTTATTTCAATATTTTGGTCACTTTGGTATTTCTGTACTTTGTTTCAGTACAAAATAGTCCCAAACCAAAGTGATGAAGGCCCTTTTTACACAGACGCTCAAACACCGATAAAATGGGTGCTACATTTGATTATACATGGTACAGGGCAACACTGTCGCCCTGCAACATGGGCCCTTTTCACACGAGATGCCTCCACCCAGTCTTGCTGGGTGGAGATGGGTGGAGGTGTCTGTGTAAACACCACTTGTGGTGGGTGTAGGTGCGTGCATGCTCCCGCGTAACACCCATCACCACCCACCCACGGAACAACGGACTCCACTGCCGATTGCTCCATGGGTGGGTGGTGGGTGGAGATGGGTGTTACGCGGGAGCACGCACGCACCTACACCCACCGCAAGTGGTGCTTACACAGACGCCTCCACCCATCTCGGCCCAGCGAAACTGGGTGGCGGCATCTCGTGTGAAAAGGGCCCATGTTGCAGGGCTGCAGTGTTGCCCTGTACCATGTATAATAAAATGTAGCACCCATTTTATCGGTGTTCGACTGTCTGTGTAAAAAGGGCCTATGTGATGAATAATCAAAGTATCATAATTAACAGATATGCACATTTTGTGTCTGCAATGAGTATTTATTTGAATATTCAGCAGGGCTGACTATACAAATAATATTTGCAAATATAAAACCTACTATTTGATGTGCCTCTAGGCGAGAGGAATTGAGAATACCATATTTATGCACAGATCGTGAGAGGGCATTCACAACAGATAGCTACCTGATACTAATCCCAAACCTAGCAGCAATACAAAACTTCTAGAAAGCAAAAAATGTCCAACCATCAACACTGTAGAAAGAGTGAGGTATTGGATAAAACTGCCACTGAAATACAGTATGGTCCCCCTACAGCTCAAAATCAGCACCTAAACTTCTGGTGCTGTCTTCTTAGAAACTCACCTTGGCTTTGTTGTCCATGGTGACTGCCAACTGCATCCTCTTCCCCATCCTGAACGTAAACATGTGATCTGCTTCCTCTTCATCCTCTTCCTCCTCGCTGCCAATTACAAACCCAGAGCTGGCAGGACAGCTGCTTCCCCATTTCTCACTGACCACCCTTTTCTCCTAAAAATGAAATCCATCGGATTAGAGAATGGATCATTAACAGTAGTTGTGGTGTTTCCATTTTATGAACTCCTTTGGCTTTGACCTTTTTTACACAGACTCCTCCCCCCCCCTCCCCAAACTGGGTATGCAGGAGGGTGTTCCGCCAGTGGAGATGCCCATGTAAATGGCTGGTGGGGGGGTGGGGGGATGGGTGTGTGGTTGGTGTCTGCCCATGTGAACATTGCGGGCAATGGGGTGTGTGCACACTCTCGTGCACCACCCACTCCCACCCACCGAGCCCTCCGGAAAACCGGAGGAGGCCCCGTGGGTGGAGGTGGGGGGTGTCCATGTAAAGGGACACACACACACACACACACACACACACACACACACCCTGCACCAGTACACCCATCCGCACACCCACCCCCATCCATGTAAAAATGGCCTTTAGCAGCTGGGAGGCAGCAGCTAGGAAAATTTCAGGAGGGGCTCTACAACAGGATGCTTTCCACTCAAGTTATAATACCATGAAATTCTTCCGAAGAATGAAACAGGCCCTTTGTCTGGCCTAAATCTAATGGGTTGGGTTGACCCATCACACACTTACAAATCTGACATTTCAAACTGAAATGTCAAAGGTTTAGGAAAGAGATGCTACTGTAACTGGTGGTTTTTAACTCTCAAGCTTAGATTATTCAACTCTAACCCATTTTGTAAAGCCCTTATTCACATGAACAGCCCTACCTATGCCAACTGAAGTAATAAATAATATGAATACTGCTCATTGCAATAAGGGTAGGCAAATACAGCCAAGCGCTTATTCAGTCTGGTTAACAGTATCTTCTAGGTCCTGAATTACATATAGTTTTCTGCAGTCACACAAGCCCACAGTGACTTAAGGACTGTAACGGGTAGAACTGCCTATAATTGGATGTTGCAGATACTTGTGTGAACACCCCAATAAGTATAAAGGAAAGTAGGAAACAGAGGAGGATGTGTTCTCCCCCACTCCATTAGCTCTAATGGTGCTATGTGCCACAGAGTCACATGCAGAGTTAAAAGTAGTGCTGGCCTTGTATTTTACAAGGCACTCCAAAGGGGTGCATGACCCTGTCAATTGCCTCCTCTCTTGTCCTGCTGCCAGTGAATAGGAAGGAGTGTCTGTTAGTAACCTGTTCCCCACGCTAGATCTTGAGGGTGACTGGGTCAGTCCATGTGTAAATGTGGGACTCCTGAAAGACCACTTGCTTTGCTTGTTCTCAAGGTAACTACAGATTAAAAGAAGGAGGCAGATGACCCTGTTTGCATCCATGGTGTTTTCTTGCCAGCTGTGTTCTGGGGTTAAAGCCACCCTTTGATGCACACATAGAAATTACTGGTTTCCTCCTACAGCAGAGGGGAAGCTAATTTATCCTGGGAATTTCAACAACCATATCTGTATCTATGGCTGTTTTTACACGGACGAACCCGTCCCCCCGCTGGGTGTGCGGGCAGGTGTGTGGTGGTGGTGGTGGTGCGTCCATGTAAATGCCACGGCAGTGGGTGGGGGGATGGGTGTGCGCCTGTGGGAACACCACAGGCAGTGGATGGGGGTACGTGCACGTTTTCATGCAACACCCACTTCCACCCATCACCCGCCCATCGAACCATCTGGCAAACTAGAGGAGGCTCCGTTGGTGGAGGTGGGTGTGCACCTGTAGAAACAGGCGTACACCCACTGCGGCTGCACACCCATCCCCCCCACCCACGTGGTCCATTTAAAAAGGGCCATTATCTGTGAGCTCATGTGTATGTGAAAACATGCACATGGCTACATGCACACACCTGCATGTGCCAGTATGTGTTTGCCTGTGCACGTTGGGGGAAAATATGTGCATACTCATGTATTCAGAATCTGCAAGCCCGTCTGAGAGTGCCTAGGGTCTCTGCACCCTGATTCTCACGGTATCCTCTCCTATGTGCTGTGGCTATCAACTTCGAGGTCAAAGGATTCCTTAATAAGAGATACACTTTCTCTGTTGGGACAGAAAAGGAAGACCGGGCTTACATTATGAGCCTTGGTGATGGTGATAGTAAGGCCATCCTGCTTGGGTCTCCTGGATGTGACAGCCATTCCCTCTTGCTCTGCTCGCTTTCTGTCCTCTTCGATTTCCTGATAGAGTCAAGCCCATCATCAAGATTAGACTAAGTTATTACACTTATGACCTTCCAAGGCCTGAGGCAAATCAAGCCTTCTCAAACAAAGTTAGAAAAAGATCACGAGCTTTCCACTGCAGCATCCCCATGCATATATATCAAAGGAGAGTCAATGCCATTAGGATAAACCACAAAGCAAAGGCCAAGTGATTTTCAGAACCATCAGGCTTCATGCTATTTCCAGACATGTTCACAACCTTCCTATTTTACATCTACACTACTGAACACATAGCACCAACTCCACATTTTTCAAGAAAGGAAGTTTACTTGTTGGATGTCTCTTGCCTTCTTAAAGATGCAATCTGAGCACAGACAGTTCTCCAAGGAAATCAAGGGTCAGAGGTTAAGAAGCAGTTATTCTAAACATAAGTAGGGGTTCCATATCCCAGCCTGTTTGTGACCTATAGCCATTCCATGTACCTTCTTTATGCCTGGTTTACCTTGCAGGTTACAGGTAGGAAAGTACATTTATGAAAAGGAGATAAATGGGATAGGAACTTAGTAAGGAGGACTGCAGGTAGCTCAAACTGCATACCTCAGTTCTAGACCCAAATTTCAGACACCCCATAATTTGAGCTGGGATTTTGGTTCTGCTGATTGTCAAGCCAGGAGCCACTTGTCTAACTTGGATACAGATTCATACATTCTCAAAGCTTTGGGGTATCTGAAGAGACTTTTGGGGTGAGGGAACATCTTCAGGCAAGAAAAGGAAGCTCCTGAAACAGCACTGCTACATTTATCGTGAGAGAAAATCAAGAGATGTATCTGGAAAGAAATCCTTCCTCCTGTCCCCTGGAACTATTGCTTGGAATGAGGTCCCAGCCAGTGCTCAGTAACACTAGCAGTTATTGGACGGCACAAAAGGTCTATCTCAGCAGCTGAGTCAGTCTAGTCAATCACTGTGAACTACCATCTCTTACCTGCCTTGTCTCCTGGCACTTCTGTTTTGTGTATCAGTGCATGGCTACTTGGATCATCTTATGCACGTCAGAGATGCAAGGAAGCAACTAAAAAAGGAGCTGTCTTGTTGGCGCATCCAGCAACAAAGAAAGGAATAACCATTCCCTGTGATCAAGGGTTGGGGGATTGCAAAATATACTGGGGAAGCCCAAAGAGTCTGGACCCTCCTAGGCAGACAGAAAAAGGAGACTGGAACACCAGAGGAAAGTGAGGGCAAAAGGATAGTGACCAAAGTAGATGGAGTGGAGAGTAAAACAAGGGAACAAAAAGCCGTGAGGAAGCCCCATGTGAAGAGGATGGAGAAAGCAAGATCTGTGTATGGAGAACATGCTGAGAGGGAGGGAGCTAGGGCAGAGACAAAGTGAGGAAAAATCTGAAAGAAATAGAGGAAGAGAACAAGAAAGACATGAGCTCCCAGTGGGGCAAAGGGTAAGAGAAAAAGAAAAGAAAGAAAGACATATTTTTAGTAAGCATCAGAATGTAGTGTGCCTTATACGACAGAATACTCAACACAGAGGGAAAGGCTGCCTGGCCGGGTCGAAGTATTTCAAGCAAGGGCAGGTCCTCAGGTGGGGTAAATCAGCTGAGCTCATTTGAAGTCAGTAGAGAGGCACTGAATTACACCATCCAGGAATCTCAAAGCAGGATTTAACCTGCTCTGTTCTAAGCAAGTTTACAAGATCAAGAAAGGAGTGGAACAGGTAAATAGGAGTTGCTGGGGCAACACCAGCAAAGTGGGCTAGCCTAGCCCGGGGCACCAGCCCAGAGTGGAGCCACTGTCCGTGTACTCGGCAGACCCACACTGTAGCTCCACTCCTGGCAACACCTTTCTAAAACAACAGAACCAGGGATCACTCCAAGAAGTTAGCAAAGATCAAATTTAAAACAAATAAAAGGAAATACTCTTTCACCCAACGTACAATAAAATCATGGAACTCATTGTCAGAGGATGTTGTCCAGGCTTCAAGATGTTGTAGCATAACAGGCTTCAAAAGGGGACTAGATGCATTTTTGAAATTCATTAAGGGCTGCTACTTGGGTTGGTCAGGTACAAGACCCTTGACTGTCTGAAGCTGCAGGAGGATGACAGGAAGTAGGTTACTCCATTGTAACCTGCTATGTACTCCCCTGAGGCAACCGAGGCTGGCCACTGTTGGAGACAGGATATTGGGTTGGATGGACCCTTGGTCTGACCCAGTAAATGGCACTAAGCTGTTCCCTGTGCAATGAAAGACATATCTAATTATGTTCCAAATTGCTCATAGATTAACAGGATTTCTAAGGATAAACAATATTCTGCTGTGATTCACAAACCACAGGGCTTCAATGGGACTACCCCAGAGTAAGTGGTTTGTGGATGTCAGCCTTAGGGTTCATTCACACACAGGGGAGGGGGTCACTGAGCAGAGCCTGTGATGTTTCCCACCTGATCTCAGAAGGTGTGTGGCAAAACCCTTCATGGCTCTGAAGCAGAGCTAAAGAGAGCCAAATTTAGGCAAGCAAGTGGGTGCCACTTACCTGGTATCTTCGTATAAGAGCTTCATTCTTTTTCCGTAAAGCCAAGATTTTCTTATCAAGTTCGACATCTTTCTGCTCTTTCTTACGTAGCACTGCATCCTCCATCGTGGCATCCTGACAATACAAGAGAGATTAGGGTTTTTCAAAAATATTCACCTATAACCATCAGTGCAGAGACCTCTTCACTCTGTTTGCATCATCTGAGGCCAGAGGCCAAACCAAAAAGAAAAAACACAGTGATGCTTCCAGCAGCTCCACCACAAGCCAAGCTCTGACCCACATGAAAAACAAAACCCAGATTGATGCAATCCACAGTGGGCTGACCAGAACTTGATAACAGGATAAGACCTTTCCTTTCATAAGTGCTTTGATTGCAACAAAAGAGTCAATGGGCTCATTCACACAACACATTTAGAGCAGGTATTAGCAGAAACCCAATTCTGATGGCTGTCCAAAATGACAGGAGCATGACAGGAAGTAGGTTACTCCATTGTAACCTGCTATGTACTCCCCTGAGGCAACCGAGGCTGGCCACTGTTGGAGACAGGATATTGGGCTGGATGGGCCCTTGGTCTGACCCAGTAAATGGCACTAAGCTGTTCCCTGTGCAATGAAAGACGTATCTAATTATGTTCCAAATTGCTCATAGGTTAACAGGATTTCTAAGGATAAACAATATTCTGCTGTGATTCACAAACCACAGGACTTCAATGGGACTACCCCCAGAGTAAGTGGGTCAGTTAGTAGAAGTCAGGGGGATGGAGCCCTTGTCATGGTCTGACCATTACCTCCTTAAGGCGTGAATCCTGGAGCATGTCAGCCCCCAACGGGGTGCAGGACTTATTAGATTGGTCCACCCCCAGAGACTATGGAACCGGATCGGTTCCGGAATGCTATGGCGGAGTTTTCCCTGGACCTTGACACCCACTCGGTCAATGATCTCGTAGCCTTCTGGAACACCTTGTTGGCTGAGACCATTGACAGAGTGGCTCCCAGGCATCCGCTGCCCTCCCAAGTCTCCCACAGGTCTCCTTGGTTTACTGAGGCCCTGCGGTGCTTGAAGCAGGAGAGCAGGCGGTTGGAGCGACGGTGGTACCGGACTCGTGATGAGTATGATTGATCGCAGCA
>QEPC01001090.1:500572-511800 GCA_003113815.1 Sphenodon punctatus | reverse complement strand
ATTTGGTATTCCATGTCGAACTGTTATTCCATGTCCTCCTTTTTAATATGTCCTGGTTCCAGGGAGGCAACCAGGAAAGAGGTGATGGGCTTTGCCAGGCTCAAATACCTATCTCTTTGGAGGATAATAAACATGATGGGGGTCCGCTATGGTCCACCTGGGCCAGGGACTATCCATTACGTTTATTAACAGGCTGCCAGATGTGGGCCCGCTGCTGCCCCTGCCTGGCCCGGACATGGTCCCCTGGATGATTCCGGGTTCACAGCCTGGGCCAAGGGCCACCCAGGCAGGTCATAGCGGGCTCCCGCATCTGTTAGTAGTCCCATCCCCCGCTGGGGATCGGGGGGCCGCCATGATTGGCTGTCATGGCTGCCCATCATGGTGGGAGGTGGGGCACATCAGGAGCGGGGCCACCCAGTCACTCGTCTGTTCCATTCCACCACCGAGGAGGGGGGAGGGCTTGCTGGCCCGGTTAGACGTGTGTGTGTTGTGTGCTCCACCCTGACCTGACCTCACCAGGCTGCCTGACCCCTCCCGGAGCATGTATAAGTATATAAAATAAAATGTAGTTGGCATGCTCACTGCACATTTATTTTCACCCTTTGTCTCAAAATGTGATTTTGCACCCAAAATGTGACTGTCCCACCTGAATCAGGACTGTTGGGAGGCGTGCCCAAGGGGAACAAGTTCTTGAAAAGGGTTGAAAGTGGTCAGGGCTGAATGTGAGAAGCAGTGATAGAGTGATGGAACTGATGGTTGGATGGAGGCATTGAGGGAGTGGGAACCTGATGGTGGATAAACAGGGAGCATGGTTGTGCAGTGGTGAATGGGGCTAACAATGATTGTGAAGCAAGGTGGGGGTCCAGAAGGTTGGCTCAGATAGTGACAGGGAAAAGCAGAGAGAGTGGAAGAACCAAGGATTGGCAGTAGAGCTGAAATGAAAATCATATTGATTCTCGTGAGAATCTTGCAAGAATCAAGAATTGACAGCGAGATAGTGAGATCTCGCTAACCGTTTGAGATCTTACAAGATTCTAAAAAAAAAACACCACTCCACGCATGCAAAAAATGTCCACTGCGGTTGTTCTGCGCAGGCACGACCCTTTTCCAAGATGGTGCTGGACACGTCGGTGCCATTTTGGGAAAGGGCAGCTGGTCTGCACATGTGCAGAACCAGCTGCCCTTTTCCAAAATGGCACCGACATGGCCTGTGCCACCTTGGAAAAGGGCCACATGTGCAGAACAGCCGTGGTGGCCATTTTGCACATAAACAGAGCATTTTTTAAAAAAAAGCGAGGCGCTCACGAGAACGATGTCAAGAACGACCAATTCTTGACTCACTCTCATGCTCAAAAATTTCATCGAGAGACTCATTGTCAATGAGATTTGCGAGATCAAGTTTCAGCCGTTAATTCATTCATTCATTCATTCATGAATACATTTGTATCAAGCCCTATCCTGCCTTCAGCAGCCCAGGGTGCCTTACAACAATCAATAAATACAGTAAAACAGCAATAAAAAATATAAAATAAGCAGCAATAATTGGCAGTGTCTGTCCACTCCCTTCCCTCTGAGTTGTGGGAAGAGAAGACCCCTTTCACATACCCACAGTTCCCTTCAGGTGCGGAGAGACAAAGCTGGGGAAAAACCTCTCCCTCTCTTTCTCATAAAGCAAAGTGGAACAAGGTGTAATTGATTAGGAGTCAGGCTGGCAGTGACCACACCCAATGGCTATTCACTAGTAGTTGCTCAGTGGCCTAAAGGAAACATGTTGGGGTGGGAGGGGAAGAGAAGTGTCTCAATCTAGTTCCAATGACCAGGTTCATGTTACTAAAGCCTCACCAGAGGTCTGGCATTAAAACCAGAGCTGGTGACTGCAGCGAGGCAAAGTAATGCGTGGACAAGGGGCATACTACTAATTAAATCATCACTGAGTGTGTTCACTGCCCATGGAGAGTTGTCTGTAGATCTTGACAGTCGCTCCATTGATGACCTCATGGCCTTTTGAAATGATTGGCTACCCGAGGCTGCCAATCAGGTGACTCCTAGGCATCCATTCCCAGTGTTTCCCCGCGGCAGGTCCCTGTGGGTTACGGAGGACCTGGGGCAGTTGAAGCACGAGGGTAGGTGGTTGGAGCAATGGTGATGCCGCACTCACGCTGAAGATGATCGATTGCAGCATAGAGCATTTTTGAGGGCCTATGCTGTGGTGGTGCGGGCAGCAAAGAAGCGTTTTTTTGCTGCCCTCATCTGCCTTTTTTGCATCTGCTCAATCACATCCAGTGAAGCTATTCTGGGTGGTGAGGGGTTTGGTCAGACCAACCTGTCTCCGCCTGGAACCAGATTTGTCCAAGGCCTGCTGTGACATGTTTTTGTCGTACTTTGCAGACAGAATTGCTCGCACTGAGTATAATTTCGATTCTACCATTTCAGAGGCAGTGGCAGAGTCAGAGATTAGGAATTCCCTGTCTGATCTGAATTTATGGGATGAATTTCAATTGGTGACACCTCCGAGGTGACAGATATGCTGGGCTCTGTTCAGGCCACAACTTGTGATTTAGATCCTTGCCTGTCCTGGTTGGTTAAGGCTGCCAGGGAGATGTTAGGGCTGGTGTTGGCCGGGATGATCAATGCCTCCCTTGGGGAGGGTCGTGTGCTGGACTGCCTCAAGGGGGCTGTGGTCCAGCCACTTCTCAAGAAAACATTGCTTGATGCTGGTGCCCTAGAGAACTACCAGCCGGTCTCTAAACTTCCCTTTTTAGGGAAGGTTATTGAACGGGTTGTGACCCATCAGTTGCAGGCACATCTGGATCTCACCAGTTTTCTTGATCCTGAGCAGTCTGGCTTTCACGTGGGTTATGGCATGGAGACTGTGCTTGTGGCCTTGGTTGATGACCTCCTGCTGAAGCTGGATAAGGGTCATAAGACCCTGCTGGTTCTACTGGATTTATCCGTGGCTTATACCATGAATCATGAGCTGTTGGTGATTTGCCTGCGAGACCTGGCTGGGGTGGACGGTACTGTTTTACAATGGTTCCATTCTTACCTCGCAGATAAATCTCAGCAGGTGGTACTAGGGGACTGTTCATTGTCCCCTAGGGGCCTCCCATGTGGGGTCCTGCATGGTTCCATTCTGTCCCCACTCTTATTCAGCGTGTATATATAGCCGCTTCAGGAGGTTGTGGGCAGCTGGGGGCCTTGTTGTCACCAATATGCCAACAACACCCAGCTGAACCTTTCCTTTTCAACTGACCCAGGCCCTGCAGTCTCGTTGCTGTCCCAGTGTTTGGCTGCTGTGGGGGACTGGATGAGGTCGCACCAACTGAAACTCAATCCTGACAAGACAGAGGTGATGATAGTGGGTGGGGTCGGTGAGGTGGAAGCCCCCGTTATTGGAGGAATCCATCCTCCATTGGTTCCATCTGTGTGGAGGTTGGCGGTGCTCCTGGATTCACAGCTGCGCCTGGATCAGCAGGTGCTGGCTGTCACCAGGGGTGCCTTTCTCCAGTTACATCTGGTGAGAGGCTCTGCCCATATGTCTCAGACTCCAAATCTCGCCACTGTCATCCATGCATTCATCACCTCGAGGCTGGACTACTGTAATGCATTCTACGTGGGACTGCCCATGGTGATGGCCTGGAAGCTGTAGCTGATGAAAAATACGGTGGCCCGCCTACTGACGAGGATGGAGCACAGGGAGCACTTTCAGCTGGTGCTCCAAGTATTGCACTGGCTGACGACTGTCTTCCAGGCCTGATTCAAAGTGCTGGTTTTGACCTATAAAGCCCCACATGGCCTGGGACCGCCTCACTCCCTGTTCCCTAGGGTGGCCCCTGCAGTCATCTGGGCCCTCCTGGAGGTCCTGCGTTTTTGGCGGGTCCAGACAGACAGGAGGGCATTCTTGGCGGCCACTCTGTCACTGTGGAATGCCCTCCCAGTGGAGCTTTGCCTCAACCCAGATCTCCTGATTTTCCACTGGCATTGTAAGACCTGGCTCTTCTGCCAGGCATTTGGCGGGGGGGGGGGGAATGGGTTAATTGGTTTATGGGTTGGGTATACTTTTGATGCAGACCAGTTTTGTGAGGGTGCTTGTTAGCATGCATACTATTTTATTTATCCTTGCTTTTTATTGT
Source organism: Sphenodon punctatus (assembly GCA_003113815.1). Lineage (NCBI taxonomy): Eukaryota > Metazoa > Chordata > Lepidosauria > Sphenodontia > Sphenodontidae > Sphenodon > Sphenodon punctatus. The sequence continues at coordinate 507,667 of QEPC01001090.1, read as the reverse complement.
ATTTATTGTTTTTATTATTATTGTGTAAGTCGCCATGAGTCACTATATGGTGAGAGTGGTGGAATATGAGGCTGTGTTCCCAACTGCTGTGGCAGTGGCAACAGAGGGAGGGAAGACACGGCAGCGCGGAGGAGCCGGTCAACGGGAAAAGAGCTGGTGCGAACAGGGAACTGCCGCGGCTTCTCTCGCTCATGTCAGGGCAGGATTTTGCACCCTGACATGCGCGAGAGAAGCTGCGGCAGATCCCCGTTCACACCGGCTCTTCTCCCGTCGGCCGGCCCCTCTGCGCTGCCGCGTCTTCCCTCGTCCCTCCCACTGCCGTCACCGCCACTGCAGGTGAGAACACAGCTTAAGTCTATTTATAAATAAATAAATAACCTGCCTTGTGCTCTCCAGGTGTGGGGTTTCCAGTTATTTGGGCACCCTGCTCGGGTAGCAACGGGAAGCATGCCTTGCTGCTCTGTTCTTCCTGAGATAAGCAGAGGGTGCTCCCAGTTTCCCCAGGTCAGAAACTCTCCCCAGCAGTAAGCATACTTGAGAAATGTTCAAGGAGCCTCCTGTCTGCAGTTGCTAGGTGTCTGGCATGGAGTACACCCTGTCTTGTTTGCTCCATAGTGGCAACGCCCGGTCCCCCAGCAGCAGCAGCACCATAGCAGACAATGATATCGAGCACTAGACAGAACCACCCTGACTGGCACAGCTTGTGGCTGGCTCTGGAGAGACCCCCCCCATCTGAAGGCACCCTGTAGATGGAATGCTCTACTAGAAATGCAGCCGGCAAGGATAGGGCCAGTCATTCCTGGTGCCTGCATATGGGAGGTTTGACTTCTGCTGCCTGGGCTGGGTCTGTTCTGTGCACAGAGAGGACTTCAATCTCCAGTGCTGTCAATCAGCACCATCCAGTGCTCTTCAGAGGGCTTTGCAAGCATGAAAGAACATGTCTCCTCAATGGCCCTGGCAGGTAGGCCAGCGAGCTCAGATGTCCCCTGGGACACATTAATCCTAACAGATGTGGCAGGGGCCCTAGCACCACTGTCCCTCTAAAGCATCTCTTCCTCCCTCTGACCACCTCGCCATTCCCATTATTAAAGGCAATGTATTTTATGCCATCTCTCAATTTCTTCTATGCTGCCTGTTACTGTACTGACATCTCAGACTCAGCCATGGGAAGTGGAATACCACAGCCTGTAGGGAGTGATATAAAGGAGCTCGTGCTTGCAGCAAATTAGTGGGAGGAAGAGCAAGGAACTGAACTGCTCAGGAACTAGAAGGGACTAAATAAGTTTGGAGCTGGGAACAAACCAGCAGTACCTGACGATGGACAATTAGAAAGAGGCCGCTAGCCAGTGACTTTGCAGGTGAGATGTGTGTGAGAAAGGAAGAATGGGCAGGAGTCAGACAGACAGCAGGGAGAGGGTGAGCAATGTGGCTTTGACTAGATTACATGGTCTGTCCATCAGTCAAATTCGCTACAGCAGAGAGTGACAGCACCATGTACTCAGCAGAAGCAGCCCAAACTCCCTGGCCTGACCAGTTTTTGCACCTTCAGCTGTGGCTGCCTTTTTGGATGGCAGGTGGTGGCGGCGGTGGCAGCAGCCATGTCAAGACATATTGACGGTGGCAGATGCTAAAGAATCAGGCTGCTCTTCACCTCTTCCACCTCTTCCCCTCTTCCTGATGTCCCAGCGGGATAGAGCAGGCTGTTTGAACAGAGGGCAGTCAGGGCTCAGAGCAGAATCAGGAGGGTCCGGGTCAGAGTCAAGCTGCTGATGGAAAGGCACCTGCTGTTTCTTGTTGTGAGAGGGTCATCGTTCACAACTGGGGTTGGACTTGTGGAGCTGCTGGGGTTAGAGAGGAAAGGTGTGTCAGTCCTGGTACCAGTGTTTGCCAGCCTTGTGGGAGAGAAGGGGGGATGGTTATCAGCTGCCTGGTAGTATCTAGAAGGAAGGCTCCAGCAGCTACTCTCATGTTGTAAGCTGCCCTGAGACTCATTGGGAAGGGAAGCATATAAATTTGAATAAATAAATAAATTAAATAACCTAATGAGATACTATCATTCAGGAGAGTGCATGACTAATTAGAACTGTAGAGCTTCTACAGTCAGCCAGGCCAATGGTTGATCCATCCTAGTAACCTGGCTCCGGTAGGAAGCACCACAAGTTGCTCCTGACAAAGGGCGTGAGACTTTGGTTGCCACCTCCCTCTGGGCGGAAACACAGAGGGGGCGGTACCATGTTGGAAGGGGTGGGGCGTAGGGGCTGTCATGCCCCATTCTGACTAACCTTGCCCCCTCCAGAGCATCATGACATCACAACACTCCACAGGAGACAGAGCCACTTTGGAAAGGGGTGGAAAAAAGGGGCTGTCATCCCCCTTTCTGACATAACCCCACCTACCCTCAAGGACTGTCATGACATTATAATGCTCCATAGGTCTGGGCCACGTCAGAAAAGGGGTCAGAATAGCCCTAAAGCCTTTCTGACACAATTGCCCCCTGCTGTCAGGACCTGAACTTGAACCCTGGGATTTCTGGAGCAGTGGCTGGACCTGGACTACATCACCTTGCCTCAGGCCCAGCCACTCCCTCAAGGGACCTCTCTTCTGCCCTGGGCACACCCCTCCTCTTGTCTGGCTCCAGCCTCTGCCATGCCATCCAGCTTCCTGGTTGGCTTCCAGACAGGATATAAGCCTGCCAGGATATAGAACCACTTTCAGAACTCCTCATAGCATATTCTGGCTGCGGGGGGAATGCACAAGCCAGGATATGCGTGGGGATCGGCCAGTCTGAAAGCACTCCCAACCCTGTGCGGCTTTGCCAGCAAACACATGCAGAGCAGGAAATCCAGCTCTGTATCCCTGCAGCTGTTTGCCGGCAAAGCCGTGCCGGAGGGGGGGGCTTTCAGACCGGTCGATCCCTTCGCATATCCTGGCTGCGCATTCCATCCCGCAGCCAGAATATGCATGGGGGGAGGGGGAGGTCTAAAAGTGACCTACGCCTCTCCCTTCCTTCCCCCAATCCTTTCTCTGTGCCCTTACTCCCAGTTCTGCCTCTCCTCTAGTCCTTGCCCTCAGCCTTGCCTCTTGTTTCCCCCTCCTGTCTTGTTTTTGAGCCCTGATCCTGACCCAGTGCCCCAAACCCCCACATTTGCCCACAACCCAGATGCCTCATACACACACCCAATCCTTATACCTGACGCTCCTGGAAACCCAATTCTTTGGGACTGCAACGGACACCTCTTGCCAACACAAAGAATTTGGGGCTTCCCCTGTAGCCTGGATACTCTGGCTCAAAATATGGAGTTTCCAGCTGAAACCTAGAGGGGTGGCAGCCCAATGGGACCCCACAAGGGCCATTATGGAGTGTTCCTACCCCTGTTCTTCACTCCCAGCATCTGGCAGCCCAGGTTTTAGGGACATCATAGGAATCATGCCTCCCCCATCAGTGTCCTACAGGTCCCACAAAACTTAAGAAGAATCCAGATGAGGTTTAGATCGGTGTTATTCTACAGGGGGGGGGAGGGGCGACCAAACTTTGCCAAGCCCTTCCCCAAACTTCTCCAAGCCTAGGAACATGGGATCTCTCTGCATCACCCAGAATTCTGCTTCAGTGCTTCCGCAGTCACCCAAATTACACAGCCTGGAAACACCCTTGGTTTAGATTACTGGAGTCCTCCTGTCTGCACAATCTCTTCTCCTAGTCACTTCTGGCCATTTCAGAAGACTAGGGAAGGGTGAACAGAACGCGGTTCGGATGTTCGGACATTCGGTCGTTCAGTCCGAAATCCGAGTTCAGGTTCGGCTGTTCGGTTCGGCGGAGTTTGGTTTGGCCGAACTTGGCCAAACAACCGAAAATAGTGCTATCGATACCGCAATCAAATTCAATTTTGTTTGTTTGTTTGACCCTGAAACCACCCCTGGTCTCCACCACTGGTGCCAGGAAGTCTGCTCCTCAGCTGCCTCTCACTTCCAGTCACATATTTCCCACCTTCCAGTCACGTTTTTCCCACCCCGGAATTCATCCAAACTCATCCAAACTTTTCCGAACTGTTTGGCCATTCGAGCNACGATGGACAATTAGAAAGAGGCCGCTAGCCAGTGACTTTGCAGGTGAGATGTGTGTGAGAAAGGAAGAATGGGCAGGAGTCAGACAGACAGCAGGGAGAGGGTGAGCAATGTGGCTTTGACTAGATGACATGGTCTGTCCATCAGTCAAATTCGCTACAGCAGAGAGTGACAGCACCATGTACTCAGCAGAAGCAGCCCACACTCCCTGGCCTGACCAGTTTTTGCACCTTCAGCTGTGGCTGCCTTTTTGGATGGCAGGTGGTGGCGGCGGTGGCAGCAGCCATGTCAAGACATATTGACGGTGGCAGATGCTAAAGAATCAGGCTGCTCTTCCCCTCTTCCTGATGTCCCAGCGGGATAGAGCAGGCTGTTTGAACAGAGGGCAGTCAGGGCTCAGAGCAGAATCAGGAGGGTCCGGGTCAGAGTCAAGCTGCTGATGGAAAGGCACCTGCTGTTTCTTGTTGTGAGAGGGTCATCGTTCACAACTGGGGTTGGACTTGTGGAGCTGCTGGGGTTAGAGAGGAAAGGTGTGTCAGTCCTGGTACCAGTGTTTGCCAGCCTTGTGGGAGAGAAGGGGGGATGGTTATCAGCTGCCTGGTAGTATCTAGAAGGCAGGCTCCAGCAGCTACTCTCATGTTGTAAGCTGCCCTGAGACTCATTGGGAAGGGAAGCATATAAATTTGAATAAATAAATAAATTAAATAACCTAATGAGATACTATCATTCAGGAGAGTGCATGACTAATTAGAACTGTAGAGCTTCTACAGTCAGCCAGGCCAATGGTTGATCCATCCTAGTAACCTGGCTCCGGTAGGAAGCACCACAAGTTGCTCCTGACAAAGGGCGTGAGACTTTGGTTGCCACCTCCCTCTGGGCGGAAACACAGAGGGGGCGGTACCATGTTGGAAGGGGTGGGGCGTAGGGGCTGTCATGCCCCATTCTGACTAACCTTGCCCCCTCCAGAGCATCATGACATCACAACACTCCACAGGAGACAGAGCCACTTTGGAAAGGGGTGGAAAAAAGGGGCTGTCATCCCCCTTTCTGACATAACCCCACCTACCCTCAAGGACTGTCATGACATTATAATGCTCCATAGGTCTGGGCCACGTCAGAAAAGGGGTCAGAATAGCCCTAAAGCCTTTCTGACACAATTGCCCCCTGCTGTCAGGACCTGAACTTGAACCCTGGGATTTCTGGAGCAGTGGCTGGACCTGGACTACATCACCTTGCCTCAGGCCCAGCCACTCCCTCAAGGGACCTCTCTTCTGCCCTGGGCACACCCCTCCACTTGTCTGGCTCCAGCCTCTGCCATGCCATCCAGCTTCCTGGTTGGCTTCCAGCCAGGATATAAGCCTGCCAGGATATAGAACCACTTTCAGAACTCCTCATAGCATATTCTGGCTGCGGGGGGAATGCACAAGCCAGGATATGCACTGGATCCAGCTCTGCGGGTGTTTGTCTGCTGGTGTTTGCCAGCAAAGCCAGGCGGGGGGGGGCTTTCAGACCGGTCGATCCCTTCGCATATCCTGGCTGCGCATTCCATCCCGCAGTCAGAATATGCATGGGGGGAGGGGGAGGTCTAAAAGTGACCTACGCCTCTCCCTTCCTTCCCCCAATCCTTTCTCTGTGCCCTTACTCCCAGTTCTGCCTCTCCTCTAGTCCTTGCCCTCAGCCTTGCCTCTTGTTTCCCCCTCCTGTCTTGTTTTTGAGCCCTGATCCTGACCCAGTGCCCCAAACCCCCACATTTGCCCACAACCCAGATGCCTCACACACACCCCCAATCCTTATACCTGACGCTCCTGGAAACCCAATTCTTTGGGACTGCAACGGACACCTCTTGCCAACACAAAGAATTTGGGGCTTCCCCTGTAGCCTGGATACTCTGGCTCAAAATATGGAGTTTCCAGCTGAAACCTAGAGGGGTGGCAGCCCAATGGGACCCCACAAGGGCCATTATGGAGTGTTCCTACCCCTGTTCTTCACTCCAAGCATCTGGCAGCCCAGGTTTTAGGGACATCATAGGAATCATGCCTCCCCCATCAGTGTCCTACAGGTCCCACAAAACTTAAGAAGAATCCAGATGAGGTTTAGATCGGTGTTATTCTACAGGGGGGGGGAGGGGCGACCAAACTTTGCCAAGCCCTTCCCCAAACTTCTCCAAGCCTAGGAACATGGGATCTCTCTGCATCACCCAGAATTCTGCTTCAGTGCTTCCGCAGTCACCCAAATTACACAGCCTGGAAACACCCTTGGTTTAGATTACTGGAGTCCTCCTGTCTGCACAATCTCTTCTCCTAGTCACTTCTGGCCATTTCAGAAGACTAGGGAAGGGTGAACAGAACGCGGTTCGGATGTTCGGACATTCGGTCGTTCAGTCCGAAATCCGAGTTCAGGTTCGGCTGTTCGGTTCGGCGGAGTTTGGTTTGGCCGAACTTGGCCAAACAACCGAAAATAGTGCTATCGATACCGCAATCAAATTCAATTTTGTTTGTTTGTTTGACCCTGAAACCACCCCTGGTCTCCACCACTGGTGCCAGGAAGTCTGCTCCTCAGCTGCCTCTCACTTCCAGTCACATATTTCCCACCTTCCAGTCACGTTTTTCCCACCCCGGAATTCATCCAAACTCATCCAAACTTTTCCGAACTGTTCGGCCATTCGAGCATTCAGTTCGGACGTTCAGTTTGGTCATCTGAACAGGCCGAGTTTGGCCCGAACTCCGAACTTCCGAACTGCGTTCGCCCATCCCTACAGAAGACATCATCGAGATGGCTACAAACCTTCAAGCACTTGTTACCTCTGCCAACATCCTGGACTGGATGCCTCAGAATCAGATGTCAGTGTCAGACACAGTACAGTCTTCATGGCCACAGGGACAGCACTCTGCCATGCTTCTGCTGCAGGGCCTCTCCACAGCTTTCACTCCCACAGACCACGAAACACAGCTAATCCATCTAGGCAGCACAGTTAGGGATGGGCAAACGCGGTTCAGCAGTTCGGCGTTCGGCCCGAACTCGGCCTGTTCGGAC
>QEPC01001090.1:456482-490371 GCA_003113815.1 Sphenodon punctatus | reverse complement strand
CCCCCCCCCCCCCAACATAATGTGGAATTTTTAAAACTGTTTTAACTGTTTTATTGTTTTATATAGTTGTTGTTCACCACCCAGGGCTGCCCTGTGGGCAGGAGGGGTGGGATAGAAATTTTGTATAAATAAGTTAAAAAAATCTGTACCCTTCCCCCTTGCTTTTCCCAGTCTTACCTTTAGTGGGTGTGGTGGTGGGTGTGTGGCTACTTATATGATACTAGCACAAGTATATAAATACATGAGCAGGCACAGCCCTGTTATTCTACAGTGCTGCTTTAGTGCTTTCTGCTTGCTCAGGTGAGTAATCCTATCTTTAGACTCTGAGTGTAAATGATTGACTGCATAGGTGTGTAGATGCTGGCATGGATATTTATATCTTAGGATAGGCTTTGATGGGACTACTCAGGAGTAAATGCTTTGTGGCTCACAGAGTCTAAATCTTAGACTCTGGTTTATTGCTACTTTTTTCTTTCTTGGTTATACTTAGAGTTCATGTTTAGTAAATATATACAAATGGCCGCATCCTGGGCTGGAATACATTGGCTGCCTCTGGGAGGTATGCTAGTAGAGAATCTGGCTCCTCATCATTGCCACTCAGGAAACCCAGGGGCCCCCAAGGAGGGGACTCCCGGACAACCACAGGGGCCGATCCAGAACCTGGGGAGTGAGGTAATCCCACAGATAGGTGGGGCATAAGTAATCAAAGATCAAATTATTAAAATAAAGAGATATATCGGTCACCAACAAAATATCACACCCAAATAGGGTTAGGGTGGGGTTTTATTGGTTTTGGGTTTTTTTAAATTCTGGGAATGTTGTTTTTAATTAATTTTATTATATGTTTTAAAATGTTGTTAGCCGCCCCAAGATGCTTGTAGCAGGAGGGGGCAGCATACAAATGCTACTATAAATAAATAAATAAATAAATCCCACTCACAGAGCAAGAGTCTCGTGTTCCCCAAATCCTTCACCCCACTCATGTTTTGCCAAGAAAATTCAGTTTACAGTATACTGGCTGTCCTTTCCTTCTTCGGCGTCAACCTCGTTCCAGGGAGGTTGCCCCATGAGGGCTGGTGCTGCTCTCCATCGCTGGCGTCCTTTCACAAAGCCTCAGGCATGCACCTTGAGTCTTCCGCCTCAGCCCAGTCCAGGGAGACCATCCCACAGAGGCTGCTGCTGCTCTCCATTGCTGAGGCCTGTCTTGAAGCCTCAGGCAGCACCACATGAGTCTTCATCCTCAGCACAGTCCAGGGAGGCTGTCCCATGCTGGCTGCTGTCTCTGTCATCTTCAGGAGGCCGTGGAAGCCTTCTTCTTGACTCAGTCAAGTGATTTCAGCCAGGGGCTGGATCAGAGGGGCTTACCCAGTCTGGCCATCCCACACCGGCTGCTCTCTTTCGATGTTTTTGAATGAGCTAGGTGTGTGGGGGTTACTGACCACAGCATGACTCTGCTGTGGAGCACACATGCAGGTAGTGTGCGGGGGATTCAAATGGGCGCTTCCCTGTGTGGCTGCCATGACCACAGAGGCAGCCCCCATGCATTTCCCCTGCCACAGACCATGGGGGGGGGGGGGGGGGGAATGCACCGAGCTGGCCTTTGTAAGTGTCATGTCCCCAGCACAAGCACTGGGGAACTCCACCCGCAGTGTCTGTTTTGTGGCGTGACTAGCTGGCGCTGTTCATACGGGCAGGGGCTCAGTGGCCACCCCTTGCTATGGAGCTATTTGGCTTGCCCCACATGGAGTACTTCAGATTTCCCAGCAGTGCTCTGCGTGGCCATGAGTGGGTACATGAGAGCACACATCTGGCCACTCCACCTTCAGATGGGCAGTTGGCTCCATGACTTCTGGGTGGCCATGCAGGGTAGCATCTCATCTGAAAACACCCTCTATCATCCTCTTGCAAAAGCTGCAGGAGCTTACCTCCTGACCCAGTGATTTCAGTAAAGGGGTTATGTCAGAGAAACTCTCTAGGTACTGAGCTGTTGCGCTTCATCTCGCCTAGCAACCCTTCTATGCCAGCACTGCAGAGTTTCTCCCCCCCACCCCAGTGGTCTCTCCCCTGGTGGTTTCACCAGAAAAAGATATACCAGCAATACCACTTGAGCTTACAAACCTTTTTCCCCAGCTTGTCCTTATTTGCTTAGTACCTAGGGTTGGGTTGGCACCACTTCCAACAGCTTTCCGGGGTATGGTGACCCACACTCAAACCCAGCACCAGTGTCTTGCCAAGATTATTGTTGTCAGGGACCATTGTTGACCATGGAGAATTAAATACCTATTGTCCAGGGGACTGCAAATTGCCCTCTATTTGTTCCACAGTTATCTCCCATCTGAAATGCCTGTGCAAAGTAGGCATACATGCAAATGATGTATGCCCATGAAGTGTATTGCTTCTCCTTCCAATGGGTTTTCTAAAAAAACAAAACAAAAAACCTCCACCTGTGCTACATATTTTATTTTATTTATTTATTCATTCAGACTTACACCCTGCAATTCCCCTAACATTCAGGTTATCCCCCATGGGAGTGATAGTGTAGAGATGTGACACTTGGGTTTTCCCTGCCCTTGGTCATCTTTAAGAGTGGTATTGTCAGAAGAATTTGGTGATTTGTCTCTGATCAAAGAGACCTAAAACATTAGACTTTGAATTCTGTCTTTCTCTAATCAGGAGTGTGAAATCTGTCTAGCTGACATTTGGGGACGTTAAAATACTACTCTACTGCCACAGATCCTGGGTGTTTTCAGACAACCACCTCCTCACCCTGTACCCACCGTGCTTGTGTGAAAACCCCACTGGTTAAGCAGTGAATACTGAGTGAGTACTAGATGGGTGGGTAATACGCTTGTCTGAAAGCACCCTGTCTTTCAGTGCTGTACTTCCATCTGCAGTACAACCCTACATATTCTCTGAGGGGGTTGCCCTGATTTAATTCAATCCTTCTAGTGGCATCAGTCCTGTTTTTCTGCAGCCGAGCGTTTTCTCCCTTCCATTGCAACTTTTGAGAGAAGAAAGTGACAAGGACAAAGCAAAGCTGCAGAGTAGGAAGCAAGCAATACTGATCAAAGTAACGAAAATCAATGAATGGTCCTTAAGAACCAGCGTATAGATAATGTACATGTGAGTCTTTCACTGTCATGTGTGGGTGGTGTGTTACTATATTGGAGGGCTTGGGATGTATATTAGAGCTTATGAGATAGCTGATTGTGTAGTTGGAAATGTATCTGTTATTTGTGACTATATATTCATGTTATTTAAGGGTAATGTGTACTGTATTCCTGATGCTGGATCCAAGGAAGCTGAAGCCCTTTATAAAATAGTGGTGTTGACCCACTCCTAACACAGGAAGTTGCTAGGGCTCCTGGAACTCTCCTCCCATGCCAAACTCTGCAGTGCCCTTGGTCTCCCCCTCCCATTTAACCTTGCACAGTCCTCCAAACTTAACTTCCACCCCTACCATACCCCCTGTCCTCGTCCTCCCATTGCAGCCTCTAAAGCCCCCAATACTCCTCTGGGCCAACAATGACCCTTCGTATCCCCGCTCTTTGGACTCCCTATAGTCCCCCAACATTCCTCCTGACCCTGCAATGCTCCTGGCCTTCCCACACCCTTGCAGCTCCATGACTTCCAAGCTCCCCTTCCACTCCTGCCAGTACCCCCAGCCTTGTCCCCCACCCCTTTGAACTCCTATAGTCCCCAAACTCCTACACCTCCACACTTGCACAGCTCACCCTCCCCTTACTCCCTCACCTACAGCCAAGCTGTGCCACTCCCTTCTTCTCAGGCTCATGGGCCTGCTGCTTTATATCAGACTTGGCAGGGAGCATAGAGGGAAGCAGACAGCCTCAGTCAGGTCTCCTCTGCCTAGCCATTGGCTCTGCACTGCCCCCCAACCCTGGGAGCAGCAGCAGTGCTGTCATGACCAGTGCAGGCAGAATGTGTGTCTCCCTCATGAATCCAAGCCACACTGCATGCAGGTTGCTCCTGGAACCTCCCAGTGGGTTCAGACCCCAAAACACAGGGTCCCATGCAGTTGTATAGTCTGGATATGCCTGGACTCAGCTTTGTGTATTCTTGTATGGATAGCTACTTTTTATAGAATACATAAAGTAGAGCATAGCCATTAAAAAAAATATATTCCTCAGTGTTGCTGCACTTTGAAAATTTTGCTCAGAGCTTTGGCTGGGCAGTATGTATTCCCTATTGAGTAAAACAAAATGTGTATTCTGAGCTATTCTTGCCAAGTAATTCCAAAGATGAGAGTTTGTCAACCCTACCAGCAAACTTCCTTTCCTTTCATAAAAATAGGCACAGGAGCACAAGATAGATAGATAGATAGATACTCTCAGAAATGTCTGCTCATGCTACACAGATCCGAGCCTCCTCTCCTTTCTTCGAAATAAAACCAGGCTGCTTGTTAGGACTAGAATTTAATCTAGAGTTGGGTGTGATATTTACTGAGTCTGTTCAGAACTTCTCTGTGACTGCATTAAATGCCAATTTTTTTTAGAGATTCATTGCAAAGTCTGCCTTGTTTCTTTACTCCCTGGGATGCCTTCTGTTCCCACGCTGGGACTGAAACATCCATCCCAACTGGTCTGACGTGCAGCCCATCTGGCTGCAGTTCAGCTTAAGGAGCATTTCCCCTTTTTTCCACATGCTTCTCTCTTGCCTGTTTGGAAAGGATTAAACTGTCTCCAGGCACATATGAAAGAGGCACACAACATAATTTCATTGTTCACTGTTCATTGTTCACCAACTGTGTGATGGAGGTGTGGACCCTTCTCTTCCCGGTCTTTTCCATCTCAGAGGAATACTCCTCAAGTGGCTGACAAATTGTGAATTCACTCCCACATTCAGCTCTAATGTTTAGTGTCCCATGGTTACACCATTGCATTTCACATAGTAAATTTGTTGTTCCAAGTCCTGGCTCAGATGCAAACAATGGGAGCCTTGGGTAAGTGCATATGGAACCATGTCTGTGAGTGAGTTCTTAGCATGCCTATCAGTGAGTAGGTAGAAGAATATTTCACACTGCCTGGAAATCAGCACTAGGCCACAGTTATTAATTATGAATTTATTATTTATTATTTATTATTATTATTATTGCACCAGCAGTGTGCCTGGCGCTGTACAGTCAATAGTTATAGACAGGCTCCTACCCCCAGGGGCTTACAATCTAAAACACAAGGGAGGGGGAGGCAAGAGCACATTCATGAGGTTGAGAAGTTGCAGGTGCACGTGCTTCACTTAGTTACAGGGAACTAGATTCTGAGTGAAGGGGACGAAGATGCAGTTTCACTCATGACAAACTACGGAAGGCCTGATGGAGAAGGTAGATTTTCAGGAGGGATTTGAATGTTGGGAAGGAGGGAGCAGAGTGAATGTAGGGAGGGAGTTCCAAGCATGAGGGGCAGCAAGAGAGAAGGGGTGCAGACGTTTAGAGGCTCAAGAGGGTCAGGAGCAGGTGAGGGTGGGATAAAGATGGACTTGAGCTGATGTCTCTTCTTGGGTCAACTTGGGTGAGCATGCTCTTAATTCTAGGGTGGAGAACCCCCATCCCGTTGATCAAATATGGCCTATGGCTGGTTTTTATTTGACTACATCCCAGTCCCTGCATCCAGAGACCCTACCCTCAAGCACAGAAGGAGCACACTCATAGGGAAGACAGCAGATGAAGGTGCATGTGCAAGGCTGACGGTCTAATCTGAAAGCCAGATCCATGATCCAGAACCTCTTCTGCCCTGAGTGCCTCCCAGCCATGCAGAATTTCTGTTCTCCATGCCTTCCTTGAATCTTCCTATGTCTCTCTGTAGTCCACACCCTAAATCACTTTACCCATTGTTTCAGAATGTATTTACTTCTTTGGAATGGGGAACCCCACCCCTATATCCACAAAGAAGTAAGGAGGCACGGCTTATTGTTTAAGTTCTTCTGAAACTACACATTTAAGCATCTAAGGCAAATTTGAAACTCTACCATCATGACTAAATAGATATACCTGTTACGATAATGGGAAAGCCCTGATTACCTAGCCAGCAATGGCTGACAGGAGAGCCCTGAGAACCGTTCTTCTGATAGAAGGGAGTGCTTTAGTGACTGGTTTCTGGAGGCTCCACCATCCCCAAGCTGACTTCTTTGTTTTAGAGACTTAGTGCCATCCTTTGTGTGAGCCTCTTATCTTTTCCTCATAAGGTAATTTCAGACGTAACAGGCCCAGAGGCCTGCCACGCTGAATCATGCACCGGGATCCATTTCGGATCCCGGTCAGGAATCAGGCTGGCCGTCCTTTAGACGTGCTGGCCTGATTCTCACCGGGGAGGGGGCGGGGCTGCACGGCACGATGTGTGGCTGCACGGCCCCGACCCCCCACGCTGCCCCAGCCGCCTGCCCTCCAGGAGATGGGGCAGGCACAGCGGCCAATCCGGCCGCTGAGCCCAATCCTGTCCCGTGGTTGGGGCAGGATTCCCGAACGGGGCTGGCGGCACGACGTTCAGCATGGCCATTGCCAGCTCCGTCCTCAATCGTGGCCTATCTAACCACGATTCTGGAAGTGAGGCCGGCCTCACCTCCGGAATCATGGTTATTTTGATTACCGCCAGGTATTCACCATGGTGAACATATGGCGGGAATCTTTTAGACATTACGGGACAAACGGCCATCACAGGGGATTCACTGTGGTTGACCGTGGTCTTGTTACGTCTGAAATTACCCATACTCATAGAGGCTCTTCTCAGCTGGCTTGGGCCACTTTGCTTTTGGAATCAAACTCAGGATTTTAGGCTGCAATTATGTTTAACTGACTGAGTCTAAAGCTTTTACCAGATATTTTGCTGGTACTGCACAGTTGCTCTGTTTGCATAAACTAATGGGACTGGGAGCTGGGAGAGCCTAAATTGACATTAAAAAATACTCAAGAGTTAGTCCTGCTCTCTGCCACACCCACACCATGCAAATTTGCTGGCACTGAACTAACCCAGACTCTGTGGAATAAACATAGATATGAAAGCTTGGGGTGTTGTCGGACAACATCTCTCTACCTGGAACAAAGTAGTCCCTGCCTCAATGCATCTCTCTTGTATCTGGGACCAACATGGCACCTCCCTTCAGATAACAGCTACATTTAGGCAGGGAGTCCTTTATCTATAATTAGTTCCGCTTAGCTTTCTGCTGTGTGAGCATACTGCCAGAATGGATGTGCCACTACATGCATAACTCACTCCTTTTTCCTCATTAAACTTTCCCTTCCACACTCCTGGCTAATTTTACACTGTAAACTGAACCCGTGTGCACATTATTTTCCAATCTCACTTACCAGCCCCAGGTAAATAATTAAACCAGCTAGTACATAGCCTTAGTGCTGGACCCTATCTTCCTGCCTGAGCAGACAGATGTTTACACATGCCCATTTGTCCCTGTGAGTCACATGCATTCTCTGTGGCTATCTGCATGTGACTACATTTCCATCTACCTCTGTACAAGCATGCGTAGTTCCCTGTCCCTGTGTGCCAGCCTGCTTGCTTATGCCAGTGACTGAGCTCAGTGCAGGAATTGCAATCAACCAATTTCAAGCTGAGGGATAGACTAAGCTGGAAGGAAGAGTAACAAGCCTTTCTGGATTTAGGAATCTATAAATCGACACTTATATACAGGTCTGTGGGTATTTGTATTGGTAGCTCTCAGTGTGCAGGTGCCTATCTGTGCTTGTCTTCACTTGGAGTTGCTTTGAAATAGATCTTAGCATAACTCTGAATGTATGTATGTGTGTGTGTACATGTGAGATGCCCTCTTTGAACTCAGTGAGGGCCAGCATTAGAACTTGTAGGGTCAGAGCCAGCCTGGGGTGGTTGCCCTGCGCCCTGCTCTTTCTGAGGGCCCTGTAGTGGCCTCTATTTTCACCAGGACAGGTTGTGGGGGCATCACTCTCTCTCAGTGGGGCCCCAAACATGACCACCTTCAGGGCACTGCAGAGATTGCATCCAAGAGGGAGGGGCCTCCAAGGCCCCTACATTTTATCTTCGCCCTGGGCTCCACAAATCCTAAGGCCGACCCTGTGCACCGTCCAGGACATGGGGTTAGGAAGGCTGGCTCCAGGGAGGGGTTTTGGGGGGCAGTATAGGCAGAGGCAGAGCTTACCTGGATGTGGAAGTTAGGGACCCTCTAGAGCCCTGCAGGCCATGACGGCTGCACTAGAGGGGCTCTGAGAACCCTGCAAGCTGCTTCCAGGAGCTTCAGGTGGGACCCCATGAACCTAGGAATGGTGGAGCCAGAACCCTGGGAGTTTCAGGGGCAGCAACAGCCTGCGGTACTTTAGCGGGACGTGGGGCAGCTGTAAGGTCTCAATAATGGCAGACTCCTATACTGTTCTGTTTTTCAGGTGGGTTCTTTCCTTTGTGACTGCACACACTAAGAAAGATCGCTATGGATCCAGGTAAGAGGCTTGGGAAGTTTCTGGTTAATGTTGCAAAGTTTTGTCTCAGACACTTAAGATCTGGACTCTTTTTCACCTCCTGCGTTTGGATTTTCATCTTTTTTGTGTCCTACTCTTGAGGGGAAATATACTCTACAATGGGGAGTCATTTATTAGGCAACAGCTAATTTCTGGCAGCATGCTGGGAATGTGAATGGACCCTTTTGTGTGTCTGCCTTTTCTGACTCTCTATATAGATCATACAGAACTCAGAGCAAAGACGGGCAACACTGAATGTGCTTGGATATACAGAGCCAGATTAAGTATAGGTGACTGGCCCTTTTTAAATGGGTGGCGGGACTGGGGGCAGGCGGGCTGGGCCAGTGTGCGATGGGTGGAGCACCGCTGCAGGGGCGATGGGGGGCACAGATGGGTGCACACCCATCTCCACCCATCTCCATGCACAGAGCAACCTGACTTTTTGCCGGTTGTTTCGTGTGTGTGTGATGGGCGGCAATGGATGGGTCGCGGGAACATGCACACACACCTACCCGCCCGCCACGGGGTTTACAGAGGTGGCTCCCACACATGCAGCAGACTTGCATGTGTATGCGTGGGTCTGTCTCGTGTAAAAAGGGCCAATTACAGAGCTCTCAGCCAAGAGGGGAAGTGCTGAGCAAAAATGAGCAGGGAACGTGCTAAGTGGAGCCAGCCTGTGCTGTGCAATGCTGACATTGGTGGTGGTGTCCTTGTGTAGGATGTGCTTAGCTAAGCCAATCCAAACCGGTATGTGTTTTGTTGAGCCAGAGATAGGGGTATGCAAAGCTGGGCTAATCTGAGCCAGAATGTTGTGACTGAAGAGAAACTATGGGGTGGGGGGCAAGGCTAGTCTTATGACAGGGTAACCACCCCAGACGTTGCTATTTTCTCCACTTCTGGGGGCCTCATAGTGGCCCCCATTTTCACCAGGGCTGGATGTGGGGACCCCACTCCTTCCCAGCAGGGCCCTATAGAGGGTGCCCCGAGGGGACAGAACAATGGGGGAGGAGATGGGACTACCAGAGCCCCCACATTTTATTCTCATCCTGGGCCCTGCAAATTCTAAGGCCAGCCCTGCGGGAAGGAGTTTAGCTGGTTTGAATCAAATCTAGATAAACAGGGCTGTTGTGGGCCTAGCCAAACTAAGAGGGGAAGATCAGAGGAGACGAGATGAAATGTAGTGAGTATATGCCAGAGGTGGGCAAATGGTGGCTTGGAAGCCACACACAGCTCTCGGGCACCTCTACTGTACGGCTCTCACCAGAAGTGGCTACCTGGGGTCATGTCCATGTGACTCCCTCAGGAGCAAGAGAAGCCAGTCACCTTTTCTGCTATGAGAGCACAGGGAATGTGCCCTGTGCTGCTATTGCTGATGCCTAAACCTACCACATTGCTTTGATGTGAGGGGAGGATCTGGGGGTAGCTGTACTGCCCTGTCCTGGAGATTGGGGAAAACCAAAATCAATGTAATGCATCTTGTGGCTCCTGGCAATACGAAAATTCTGAAATGCAGCTCATGGCTTGGGGACTTTCCATAGGATCCCTAGTAATTTCCATAGGTGTGGTGACTGAGTACTTAAGGCGGTGTGGCTTGAAGTCCTGCTTGCTCTCACAGTGGCTTCAGACCACACAGCTATAAGTGAGTACCTGATCCAATGAGCCAGAGAGGTCAAAAGCAGTTGAATTGTGATACTGGCCCTATCACTCCTTTGTGAACCATAGTCCACAGAAACTGGAGTTGTCTCAGCCGCACCAGTCCTATGGCCCACATGGCTCAGAATGGACTTTGGCTTTGACTGGTCTTGAGGCACTTACTCCAAAGACATTTGAACAGCTTTTTGTAGCTGTAGTAGATTTCCATTTTTCACATCCGTATGACAACAACGAGAGGTGAAATGAATATCCATGAAGATGAATAAATCCATCACATAAAATTTGCATTATTTCACCTAAACCTGACAAAGTGAATACCTGTTTTGTTGGATATCTGTTTTGGTTATTTCAGTCATTTCAGTATTTGGATACAGCCTTTTAGCACTATATGTTGTGGTGCGTGTGTGTGCAATTGCCAAAACAAAGAAAGTAAAATAAACAAAGTAACCAATCCAGAGTTAAATGCAAATACCCATTTTAGTTGCAGACTAAATTTGGAGGGCTATCCAAAAATTCAAATAATATCTGTGAATAAAAAATCTACTATTTGTTTCAGCTCCAATAAAAGCACTGCTTGGTGTTCTTTAGATTTCCATAAAACTCCTGAGTCCAGAACCTAGACGTCAGTAAGAACATAGACAGTCAATAGATAGTGCTAGGGCTAGCTTGGAGGAGGGGAGAGAGGGCCAAAGCTACACACAGGCTGAGAGAAACACTGAAAGAGCATGCCCAAAGCTAACATCAGGATAGTAGACTGAGCACAAAGTGATTTTGTTTTCTTCTCTTTTTTTCACAGCTACAAATGCACAGGTAAGAAAATTCTGTTTATCAGGGAATAACCACCTGTTCCCAATATCACTGGCTCTGTAATCTAATACTCTCCCAGCTCCCTGCCATCCAGGCCATATGGAAGCAGAGGTGGAGTACTGTGCAGTGTGCACTCTTACTCCCCCTAGAGGATAAAGAGGAGATAGATGAGTGATTATTGAAGTTTTGCTTGTGTGACTCCATTTTGAAACTTAGGGTGCTTTCAAATATGATGGTGGCCCGCAGCGCTTTACCACGGCTTTTCCCACTTTGGCACAGGGGTCACCATCACATTATATAGAAGCCACATGTTGGCATGGGGTAGATCCTGACCGTGGTGGCAGCTATCCTGGGCTGTGACTTGGGAAATCCCTGAGTCATAGCCCGTGTTAGCTACTACCACGGCCGGGATCTGGCTGCTCAAACAGGAGCAAAGCAGGCTTTCACACCTGAAAGCCCACTTTATCTAACACAGTCAGCCATGGCGGCCGTCACTGGCCACCATGGCTGCCTGTTGGGGAGGGGGGTGGGGAACAGGCTATTGCATGCAGCATGGGGGTGGGAATGGACAGCCACTTGTCCACCTGGCTCCCCACCCTACCCAGAAGCGAGGCCCTCATTATGTCAGTTTGGGGGCCTGGCCGGATCCTGACCATGGTGGTGCTGGTCTGACCCCAGAGGGGGTAAGTTCATGGCAGCACTTTGGTGCCATCACATCTGAAGTCACCCTTAAATAGAATTCCATAACCCCAGGAAACAAGAAAGAAAGACATGCAAAGTATAACCAACACTGAGACTGCGCTTGTGGCGTTGGTTGATGACCTACACTGGAAATTAGATCAGGGTCGATCAACCTTGCTGATTTTATTAGATCTGTCGGCTGCATTTGATACCGTTGATCATGAGTTGTTGGTGACTCGCCTGCAGGACCGTGCAGGAGTGGGCAGAATGGTTCTTGAATGGTTCCGCTCATTTCTAGCCAGAAGAACTCAGCGAGTGGTGCTGGGGGATTATTTTTCATCATACCGAGATCTCTCGTGTGGAGTCCCGCAGGGTTCTGTTTTGTCCCCTCTCCTGTTCAATATATGCAACTGCTGAATCCTGACAAGACGGAGGTGATGTTGGTGGGTAAGGTGGTGGAGACAACAGCCCCCATTATTGATGGGGTCTGTCCTCTGCTGGTTCCCCAGGTATGAAGTCTGGGGGTACTCCTTGACTCTCAGCTCTGCTTGGATGTCCAAGTGGAGGCTGTGGCAAGGAGTGCCTTTCGTCAATTACATCTGGTGCATCGGCTTTGGCCGTATGTCTCAGACTCTGTCCTGGCCATTGTCATCCATGCCTTCATCACCTCTAGGCTAGACTACTGTAACACACTCTACGTGGGGCTACCCATGGTGACGGTTCGGAGACTGCAGCTGGTGCAGAATGCGGCGGCCCACCTCTTGGTGGGATTGGGCCATTGGGAAGATATCACACCAGTTCTTTGATCGCTGTGCTGGCTGCCTGTAGTCTTCTGGGACCGATTCAAGGTGTTGGTGCTTGCATATAAATCCCTAAACAGTCTGGGCCCAACCTATCTGTGGGACTACCTCACCCCCCCGGGTCCTAGATCGACTCTTGTGGTCATCGGGAGGTGCCCTCCTTGAGGTTCCACAAGTCTTCCGGGGGGGGGGGGCACAATGGGGAGGGCGTTCTCAGTGGCTGCTCTGCGGCTGTGGAACTCCCTGCCAATAGAGGGGAAGTTCTACAGCCCCGGATTGCCCCTCTTTTTGACGTAGTTGTAAGACCTGGCTGTTCCGCCTGGCCTTTGGTGGGGAAGATGGGTAAGGTGGGATGGGAGGGTATGGTTTAGGGTGATAAGAAGTTTGTCATAATTCTCCATATGTTGATGGTTTTATGTTTTTAATGTTTTATTATTGTAAGCCATCCCAAACCACTGTGCAGGAGGGGTGGGGTATTAAATGTGTTGAATAATAATAAAATAATAATTATAATAATTAATAATTAATAATTTATAATAACCCCATCTGCAAATGGTGTGACCTCACTCTCAACTTATGGTTTGGGAAATAGAGTAGCAAAAAATGCAATTCATGACTCTTGACTCCTCATATCCCCTTCTTTTTCCCCTTTATCCTATTTATTGTTCTCATCTCTTCTTTTTTTGTAACTCTTTCTTGTCTATTTCCCAGTCCCTGTCTGTTCCATAGTCTTCCTATTACTGCTTTTTTGTTTTTTTCCCTTTCTCTCTTTGCTAATTGCTTCTATTCTTACACAACCTCTCTTTGCCCTCTCTCTCCTTCTCTACACAATGTATACCTTCTTTCATGTCATAAGGACCATAGGGAACAGCTGAACCTGTCTGACTTTGTGGCACACCTTAGACATGTGGTTGACTGTTATTCCATGGAACAGACTGTTAGGCCAGAAAAATAATAATGGTGACTCTACAATTTCTGGCTGTATTATAACAATAGCAAAATGGATTTTTGGCATACATAACTAGGTAGAAGTAGTGTCTAAATGTTTCATCTGAGATCGGGATCTCATATGCAAGACAGGCAATGGGTGCATTATTTCCCACTTTTTACAAAAACAAAGGAGCTGTGGCACAGAGAGATTAAAGACAAAATTTTAAAATGCTCTAAGGGGATTTAGACACTTAAGACTCCAATGCAAAAATTATTTAAGCACTTAGGTGTCAACCCTATTGGGTTCCTAAATGCTGAAGGATCTTTTGAACAAGGGACTAAGATTTCTAAGTTACTTAGGAATGTTAGAAAATTGTACAAAGGCCTTTGGGATGTCTGTGGCAGAGTTGGGAGCCCGGGAAATTGATCCAAGACCTCCTGCGTCTCAATACTACTTTAACCACAAGCCTATCCTTCCTGTCCGGTAGGTATCATATATAAAACTGCATTGTCAGAGGCAGGCTGCACAAATCTAGAGTTTAGGACAAGGAACAGGCAAAGCCCCCTGGTTAGAGTGTGAAAAGCCAGTCCTTAAAAACACCACCACAGTAATGGATTGTAACCTGTGTGAAACTCTTAACTGTAAATTGCAACAGCATGTTTATAATAGAATGATGATTCCATTTAGATTGATCTTCCTTTCAGATCCTATTGCTTTTAATTTTTTATTTTATTTTATTGTGTAGCATCAGGAGGCTGGGAAAGGAAAAGAAGTGGTAAGTGGAGTCTTCAATATCAAAGAAATCCCATCCAGTCTTTTTGGTAGGCATGAGTTTAATTCTTTCCTGCTGGGACACATAAGCTATCCTGGATCTATTAATTGCCATCTCTTTGATACTGATGAATAGGCCTGTTGCTTAGATGTACCAGGGAGATTATTCTATTGTCTGCACACAGTAATGGGGACTCTTTTCTCTCGCTACAGCCAGTACCTCCCAGCCGGTTGAGGGAATCACTTGTTAGAGTGATAAATCTATTCTCAAACCTCAGTGCTTGGGATTTCCCTTCCCACTGGGTTATAAAAGCTCTTTCACAAAAACTAAGCGACAGTCCCCCATACTGACATCAAGGAAGGACTTATGTTCTTTGCACTAAAATGTCTGTGTCATTAAGGCAGGAAGGGCTTTTACCCAAAGCAGTTAGTGGATTACTTTGAGTTGCTGCAATACTAAGCACTGTAATGCTTTCTATTTTGTCTTTTCCAGCAGGAGAAGCCAGGAGGATGCCATAGTCAGGGGCAAGCTCACTGTCATGAGAAAGGTCAAGGTCATGGCCAAGCTCACTGTCATGAGAAAGGTCAAGACCATGGTCAAGGTGAATGTCATAAGCAGGGCCAAGGACATTGCCATGGCAAAACTTCTGAAGGGGGCAGCTGCAAATGAATTGTCTGCGATTGTTCAAGGATGTTCTGCTGCTTTCAGCCCACTCTAATGCCATTAGACACGATGCAGATGTAATCCAAGTCTTTTCTAACAGTAATTAAACAAACAAACAAACCCAACCTGCATGTTGCAGGGACAGGAAAACAGAGCCTGCTTGTATTCTTTGTAACACAGTGTACCAGTGTGGATATGCTAATGAGCTTAATTACCTGGAGCCCAGGTGGGAAGACTGAGTGGAGAAGGGTGCACAGGGTACAGTGACCTGAAAGCCCTGGCATTTACAACTAGGCTGGAACCCTAGCCAGAGGACCACCAGGGATGGGAGGTAGTTCTGGGTTGAAAGCCATACCTCTGGGTCAAAGGGACGACCTCAGAGGCAGGCTTGGAACAAAGCCTAAGAGCATAAATGTTGATATTTATGTAACTGTGTTTAGAATAAACTGCCCAGACAGTGCACGTTCAAGAACTAAAACTTGCATGCTGGCTGCTGGGTGACTAAGGCACACTGATTGTGTGGGACAACCCTGTTGAAGGGAGCTCGCTACATACAGGTTGCTCTGGTGAGTCCAGTTCATTAATTACTAAAAAGGTGACACTCATTCTCACCACTGATGGTTCCCTTCCCCTTAATAACATTAAAATTACATGTGTTCAAATAGGAAAGTTCAATTGCACTGGACTTGCCCCAAATTTAAGAGTAAAATAAACCTTTCAGGGCTTGAAGGGACCTTAAAAATTCATCTACTGGCTAGCGTCTCCCCCATGATCTTCACCAGAATGTTCAGGATACTTTCACAGGGGACTATTTCAAGTGGTGAAACCTGGGGAAAGCACCAAACAGTCATTCACCCCCGATTTATTTGTGAGATGAGGGCACGTCTATCAAACACATTCCAGCTTTCTGAGGGAGGGTCCAGAGCTGGCAGCAGTCCACTCTTGTACTGAGGCCCTTTTTAGATGGGCGGCACCCACGCATATACACCCAAAAATCTGGAAGTTCATGCATGGGAGAGTCTTGTGTAAACTCCGCGGCGAGTGGGTGGGTGGGTACGTGGGTGTGCTCCCGCACACACCCACCTCCACCCATCCCCCATGCATGGAGCAACTGGCAAAAATGGTGGTGGTTCTGTGTGTGTAGATGGGTGGAGGTGTGTGTAGATGGGTGTGCGCCCATCTATACCCTCCTCCCATCCCACCACATATGGACTGCTGTGCACACCGCCTCCCCCGTGCCATGGCCCATGTAAAAAGGGCCTATGTCTTCATAAGTACAGAGAGAGTGAATCTCCTAGTCTTATCTAGAATACCCAGCCTCTCCTAGATGGGAGGCAGCCAGTTGGCTGCACTTATTCTGCACTTATTATTTGAGAACTGGTGAGGTTGCAGCTCGTCTGCATACGCTCCCAGCATCCTCGGCTGTCATCGCTTGAGGACACCGTGACTCTCCTGGGGTTTGGCCTTCCTGCCACCCCAAGCTCCACCAACCAGCGGCCTGAGAACTGGTGAGGTTGCAGCTCATCTGCATATGCTCCCAGCATCCTCGGCTGTCATCGCTTGAGGACACCACGACTCTCCTGGGCTTTGGCCTTCCTGCTACTCCAAGCTCCACCAACCAGCAGGCTGAGAACTGGTGGGGTTGCAGCTTGTCTGCATGTGCTCCCAGCATCCTTGGCTGTCATTGCTTGAGGACACCACGACTCTCCTGGGGTTTGCCTTCCTGCCACCCCAAGCTCCACTGACCAGCAGGCTGAAAGGTGCGTGCCGAATGGCGTGTGCCTTACAGTTACTTTTCTCCATTTCTTTTCTACTGTATTTCCCCCTCCTATTTTACTCACTAACATGTCTGCCCTATTTTCTCGCCTTTTCTTTCCCTCCTCCTCTTCCTGTCCATCTTTTTCTTCCTCTACTTTTCTCCTCCCAGCTTCTTCCTCCCCCCAACCGATCACCACTCTCTAACCTCCCCCATACATCCTTTGCTCCCTTGGCTACTTTCTCTCATTGCTCCCCTTCCACTCCTGTCTCTAGCCTTCCTCGATGCTCCCCTTCTCCCAATCTTATCCCTATTCCTCCTGTCTCTAGCCTACCACGACGCTCCCCTTCTCCCAATCTTATCCCTATTCCTTGCCTCCCCCCTCATCAACTACCATTTTTCTGCTCCCTCTGGAACTGTCGCTCATCTATCAGTAAAGCTCCCTATATCCATGATCTTTTCCTCTCTCGCTCCCTCCAGCTCCTTGCCCTTACTGAAACTTGGATCACTCCCTCGGACTCTGTCACGCCTGCTACCCTCTCCTGTGGGGGTCTCTCCTTCTCTCACCAACCCCGCCCTGAAGGACGGGGTGGTGGGGTGGGCCTCCTTCTTGCTAAATCCTGTCAGTTCCAACCAATTTCTCCTCCCCCCTCTCTCTCCTTCCATACCTTTGAGGCTCACTCCGTGCGCCTCTACTCCCCCCTCCATCTACGTGTTGCTGTCATCTACCGTCCCCCTGGTCCTCTCTCTTCCTTTCTTTCTGACTTTGAGTCCTGGCTCACTTTCTTCCTCTCTGTTGATATCCCCACTCTCATCCTTGGTGACTTCAACATTCATGTTGATGACCCATCTCAGCCCTCAGTCTCTCGCTTCCTCTCCCTAGCCTCCTCCTTCAACCTCCACCTTTGGACCAACTCCCCCACCCATACTAATGGCCATTCTCTTGATCTTGTCCTCTCTAGAAACTGCTCTGTCGCTGATCTCTCCTTCGATCCTCATCCTATATCAGACCACTTCCTTGCCTCTTTCAACATTTCCCACTGTCCCCCCTCCTCTTCCCCTTCTCTACGCCCCTTCCGTGACCTTCAAGCTATTGATCCCCTGGACTTTGCCTCCTCTCTCTCTCCCCTTCTTCCTACAGTCTTCTCTTCCTCCTCCCCTGACTCCGCTGTCTCTGCTCTCAACGCCTCTCTCTCCTCCACACTTGACTCCCATGCCCCTCTCTCTTCCCGCCCTGCCTTCTCCCACAACCCCCGTCCTTGGCTCACCCCTAGTATCCGCCACCTCCGTTCTTGCACTCGTGCTGCTGAACGACTCTGGCGCAAATCCCATTCTCACGCTGACTTCCTTCACTTCAAATTCTGTCTCTCCACCCTTACTTCTGCTATCTCCCTTGCTAGACAACACTACTATGCCTCCCGCATTGAGTCCTGTTCTCGGGACCCTCGCCGCCTGTTCTCTACCTTTGACTCCCTCCTCAAGCCTCCCTGTCCTCCCCCTCCTTCTTCCCTTTCTGCTCAGGATCTTGCCTCCTTCTTCACCTCCAAGATAGACAAGATCCGCCTCGACATCGCTTCCCACTCCTCTCTTCCCACTCCCACCCCTCTCCCTCCTCCCCCTCCTTCTCTCATGTCCTCCTTCTCCCCTGCCTCCCTTAAGGAAATCTCCTCTCTGCTCTCCTCCTCCAACCCTTCCACTTGCCCCCTTGATCCCATTCCTTCCCGCCTCCTCACCTCCATTACTCCCACTGTCGCCCCTTCCTTCCTGCACATCATCAACCTCTCCCTCTCTACTGGCTCTTTCCCTTCTGCCTTCAAACATGCCACAGTCTCTCCTATTCTCAAAAAGTCCACTCTTGACCCCTCTGACCCTTCTAGCTATCGTCCTGTCTCACTCCTTCCTTTTGCTTCCAAGCTGCTTGAACGTGTTGTCTACTCCCGCTGCCTTGACTTCCTATCCTCCAACTCCTCCCTTGACCCCCTCCAATCTGGCTTCCGCCCCCTTCATTCTACTGAAACTGCTCTCGCTAAGATCACCAACGATCTTCTGGTGGCTAAATCTAAACGTCTCTATTCCATTCTTGTCCTCCTTGATCTCTCTGCTGCCTTCGATACTGTTGACCACTCACTCTTGCTGGATTCCCTTCACTCCCTTGGCTTTTGTGGCTCTGTCCATAACTGGTTCTCCTCCTACCTCTCTGACCGCTCCTTTAATGTGTCTCTCTCCAACTCCACCTCCTCCTCCTTCCCCCTCTCAGTTGGTGTTCCTCAAGGCTCTGTTCTTGGCCCTCTCCTCTTCTCGATCTATACCTCATCCTTAGGCAAACTCATTGCCTCCCATGGCTTCCAATACCACCTCTATGCTGATGACACTCAACTCTATCTCTCTACTCCCTCTCTCTCTCCCTCTGTTCAAGCTCGTCTCATCAACTGTCTCTCTGACATCTCTACCTGGATGTCTCAACGTCAACTCAAACTCAACATGGCTAAAACTGAACTCCTTATCTTCCCCCCTCATCCTTCCTCTCCTTCCTCACTGTCAATAACTATTGATGGAGTCACCATCCTGCCTGTCCCCCAAGCCCGTAGCCTAGGCTTCATCTTTGACTCAGCCCTTTCTTTTAAACCCTACATTGACTCTGTTGCTAAATCCTGTCGCTTCTCCCTCCATAACATTGCTAAGATTCGCCCTTTTCTCTCTGTCTCGTCTGCCAAAACTCTTGTTCATGCTCTGGTCATCTCTCGCCTCGATTACTGTAACCTCCTTCTCACTGGCCTTCCCCGGTCTCACCTTTCTCCCCTCATCTCTGTCCAAAACTCTGCTGCCAGGGTCATCTACCTCGCCAGTCGCTTCGACCATGTGCAGCCCCTCCTCTCTTCGCTTCACTGGCTTCCCCTTCCTGAACGAATCCTGCACAAGCTCCTAGTCTTCACCTATAAAGCTCTTCACAACCTTGCTCCCCCCTACCTCTCTGCACTTATCGCCCTCCATACTCCAGCCCGTGCACTTCGCTCCTCCTCTGTCCCTTCTCTCACCCTTCCACGCCTTCCCTGCTCCCCTAAGCGCCTTCGTCCCTTCTCACTTGCTGCCCCCCATGCCTGGAACTCCCTCCCTGTCCACATCCGCCTTGCCCCCTCCCTTCATACCTTCAAATCTCTCCTTAAAACTCACCTCTTTCGCTCTGCTCTGTCTGACTCTTTATCCTGCTGAGCCACTATTCCTATACCTACGATCGGTTTACCCTTATCCTTGCAACATGGACCTGCCTGCTGTCATTCTCATCGTAACCAAGCCAAGTACGTGCACTTGAGACCTCGCATCTTCATGAATGTTAGACCCCTTGTCTCTCCCTCTGTTCCCCTTCCTAAGTCTCTCCCTCAGCCCCTGTCTCTCAGATTGTAAGCCCTAGGGGCAGGGACTATGTCTATTTTATTACTTTGTAAAGTGCCAGGTACACTGCTGGCACTATATAAATGTTTGTTAATAATAATAATAATAATAAATAATTCTAGGGGTAGGGAACCTTTTCCCTCCTGGGTGCCACTTTAAAAATGAGTACAAGCTACAAGGGCCGCATAGAAGTTGGGGGCAGGCATGCTTAAGAGGCACAGTCAAGAAAAGGAGGGTCCAGATCATGGATTGGTGTCACTGATATCTCCCCTATCCTTGTGTGCATGCTCTGATCTTTACTTCCTTACTCTGTGCTCTGCCTTTCAGTGCTTGGAGGTAGGAACTGGATCCCAGGGCCAGGAACTGGAAAGGGACCACATACAAACTTGCTACATGACTAATTTGTTCCTGGGTGTGAGGTTCCCCATCCCTGTTCTTAAGCAGGAGTGGGGAACAGTTTCCTTCTCATGTGCCACTTTGACAATTACTGCAAGGTCTGAAGGCTGGATAGGAGTTGGGACTGGGGGTGCTTAAGGGATGTGCTTAGGTGGAGAAAGGAAGAGGGTCCAAATGATGAATCTATGCCCTGAATCCATCTCCTATCCTTGAGTGTATGCCCTCATCTCTGACCGCTTTCTCATGTGCATTATTACGGACCTGTTGGCACTGCGGGGAAGTCCAGGACTCAAAAGATGTGCAGCTTGCATCTCGTGAGAAGGGCGGAGATGCAGATCTTTACCTGAAAACATGCGAGTCCAGCAGAGCTACCCTGCCAGATGTGCATGTTTTCAGGCAAAGATCTGCATTTCCACCCTTCTCATGAGATAGAATGTGAGAGTCTTTTGAGTCCCGGACTTCCCCGCAGCGCCAACAGATCTGTATTAACACACCTGAGAAAGTGGTTTCGGTTCCCTTACCCTGAGCTTGTTCTTTCAGTGCTTCAGAGTAGGGGCTGGCTCCATGGGCCAATTTGAGAACTGAAAAGGGGCCAAATGAACACAAGATGTGGGTCAGAGGTTCCCCACCCCGGTAAGTATAAAGGCTGGTGAGGGATGACTCAAGAGGTGATGCAGCTGCAATTAACCTGGGGGCACATCTTCCTTGGTGCAGCTTCCGCACCCCTTACTGTGGGAGAAGAGTGGGGAGGGGGAATACATTTCATCTTGTGAACCAGGGACCATTCTAACCTAGGTAGTCCCTGGGACAGGGACAACAAGTTCCCTGTTTGGGTCCCTCTGCCTTCTATGTTGGCAGAGCAGTGCACACAATGGGACAGCGCCTGCTGCTGAGCGTCCTTCCGGTTTCCCCCATTTCAGTACCAAACGCTCTGACCCCCATATCTGTGGCAGTGCTCCCTGCTGGCTAGAAACCAGCGCTTTGTAAGCCGCCCACTGTCCCCGCCCCGCGCTCCCAGCCTAGCCACCCCCTCCCTTCTCAGCTATTGGGTCATCTGCCCGGCTCAATCTTAGTCGTCCCCACCCCAGCGCCGACACTCGCCGCGCTTTCAGCGCACGCGCTTTGCCTGCGGAGGGCGCCGCCGCTGCAGCTTGGAGCAGCTTTCAGCACCGCTGAGCTCCGGACAGCTCCTTTCTTGGGGAGCCCAACATCTGCAAGCGGAAGCCATGGAGGGCGGGGCTGGCTGCCAGGCTTCGGAGCGGGCGGTGGCTGCTGGGGAGCGGGCAGAGGGGACGCGCCGCGACAAGGAGCCTTGCTCCCCCAGGTATGTCCCCGGACAGAAGAGACCCAGCCCCGCGGCAGCGCAGGGACCCGTTCTACGTGCATGCAGACCCCCTGTTCCCGGAGGAACCGCCAACGCCATCCCTCTCCTCTTTCTCCCCCGCGCTGGGTGTCATCCCCAGACAATGAAGTCGATTCCCTTGAGCTAGGGGTGATGGGGAGGAGACCTGCTGCCTCTGCAAGGCCAGCTCTAGTCTCGCTGGGCCTCCCTAGAAGAGTTGCAGTTTCAGAGACAGGCTGAAGGCTGAGGTTTCCCCTCCTGAGCCAAGGACCCTGTGCAGGGGCTGAACCTGCCTCCACACGGGGCTACAGAAGCTGCCTGAAGCTCCTGGTTCTCCAGCCCTCACCAACCGTGGTGGGGACAATAGTACACTGAGCAGTTGCCTTGGGGCCCCAGGAAGGGCATACTCTAGATAGACTTGGGTGGGAGGGGGTATGGGAAAACCCTTTCCCCTTGGTCACACCTAGGTGCCCCCAAAGCATATGCCCCCCTGTCCTGTTCCTTCCCTCAAAGCTCTGTTTGCTTCCTGAAAGAGGTCATGGGGGCCCCTGGGAAGGGACAGAGGGAGTATGATAGCTCCTGATTCAACCTCTACCCCCAAGCAATTGCAGCCCAACCTTGCTTGCTGATACCCACAATGCCCCACTGAGGAACCTCATGGCACACTGTGGGCATCCGCACAAGCAAGGCAGATGTCAGAATATTCCTGTTAAGGGCCTCTGTTGGGCTAGCAATGCCCCTCCTTACTAATGTGCAACAAAACAGCCTTGTCTTGAAAGAACTCTTTCCTGGTGACCAGATGTTGCTGCTGCTTTGTTCATGGGAGGATCCGCCAAACTCTTCCAACAATGGTCTCTGATCATCCAATGTCATTTCAAGAAGAGATTTGCAGTTAAACAAGGCTTTCCAGTCAAGAGGGAATGTCACAAATGTCTGAGCATGGTGATATCAAACAAGCCATCTGCACATCTGTCTCCCCACTAGTTGGGCATTTTATCCTCGATTAAAGCAACATGCTGTTCTAGATCCTCAAGGAGAAATGTTTTTTTGTGCCAGGAACAATTTTCTCAGACAGGCTAGGGTAAATAAACACAAATATTTACCTGGATGATGGTGTCACAGACAGAGAGGGGGAAGGCA
Organism: Sphenodon punctatus; assembly: GCA_003113815.1. NCBI lineage: Eukaryota > Metazoa > Chordata > Lepidosauria > Sphenodontia > Sphenodontidae > Sphenodon > Sphenodon punctatus. Next base: position 467,588 of record QEPC01001090.1, on the reverse strand, counting down.
CATTTCCCACTGAACTCTGGTCCCAGAGTAACAAGGAGCAGGGCTAATGAGCAGGCCTGTGAGTTCTAACAAGGAGACCACAGAGGATTCTGGAGATGGGCCATCAGTCAGGTGTCAATAGATTTATAACAAGCAGGAAGACAGCTATTCGTATCAGCTGCAGATCTGGGGATGGTATTTTTCACTGCAGGGCACAATGGAATAAAGATCCAACCAGATATTATCAAAGCGAGGGAATCTGGAAGATAGGCATTACAGAACAGAGCCTTCCGGTATCAAGCTGTTAGGCAAGAAAGCACTGAGGATAGCTGGCCTGCATGTGGGCTTAGGTAAGGACGTATATACATGCTACAGATGTGTATAGCACAGACCAGCTCATATAGATGGTTTGGCAATATGAAAGGTTTCCGGATGAGTAGTGTCTGGATGAACGAGATATTGTGTGATTGGATTCTGCCCTACTCTCCCCTCCAGCCTCCTCCTATCCTCTCTGGACTCACTGCTTCTTCTGGATTCTCAGGTGAACCAGTGAGCCTGAGCAAGCAGGGGTAGTGAGGCAGCTGCAGGGATGGCGCGGAGAGAACAGATCAGGAGACCAAGCAGCCGTACCAGTTGCCCACTCCACTCCCTCCCTCTGGCCCCACAGCCATCTCAGCTAATCCATAGACTTCCCTTTTCAGGGGGGTGGGGGGAAGCAAGCAGTATCTGGATGAGATCTGGATAACAGGGTCACTACTGTAGGTGAAGATGCAAAGCTATGTCTGTTTCCAGAGCAGATAAGGAGTTAGCAGCCAAATGCTATTTGCATACACCTATGCTTTGTGTCAACAAACGATCATGCTTGTAAAGCTTTGAGCTACCTGTGTAATTTTGGTCCAATGTATGTGTTTAGCTGGACATCTAAATGCAGCTCTGTTAAAGCTAGACTGTTAACAAGATTATGTTTATTTTAATTATTATTGTTTAGTATGTATTTCTGTGAAATCCCACAATATGCTAGTTGCTGTACAGACACAAAAGGAGGCTCAATCCTTGTTTGTTTGGGTGTCTACACAGGGACTCTGCTGACTTGATCATACCTTGTCTGTTTTAGGCCTCCCTAGACCGCACAAACTCAATTATTAGGCATATAAGCACACTCACAGTAGCATACCCACAGGCATGAGCCAGTCCCCATCAATACTGAAGGTGCTTTTCCTTTGTTATACAGAAGGCATCTGAAGATTATTAACATAAATCTGTTCACAGACAAAGAGTTTTATTCTTGTCAGTTACACTTTGCATTTCTTTTTACTGAGATTTTCAAAGCTTAGGGATATTGGGCATCCAAACTGTCTAAGTGGCTTTGAAAAATCTCACCAGAGTTTAGGAATGTGTTATTAAAATATATTAGCTTATATATGCATTTAAAGGAAACCAACCCTCTCCCCTCATCGAAACGAACAAACAGACAAAGCTGATATTTTCTCCTAATCACGACAAAGCCTGAAGGAAGTAACACTTTTCAGGCATGAGTAGCTATCTAATTGTAAATTTAGTACAGCCTTCACAAGAGTCAAAGGAGAGGCGCTGTAAAGCTAAACTTCTCTTGTTGGTGGAAAGTACACTATATGGCAAGCAGACTTTTGCAGTCTCATTAATAGTTCATGCTGTATTAACATATTCAAGAGTCTCATTAAAAAAAGGACTGTGAGTCTTCCAAAGGATAGATTCTGCAGCTGTTGTAAAAAACAAACAAAAACTTCAGCACAGATGTTTTTTGCGGGTTTTTTTTTAAAATGTTGAGATAGAGTGTGCAGAATAAACATATTGCATAGTATAAGAGCATCCATTTCCATTCCAGAATGTATTCTTTAATTTATATAGGATCTGATAAATACATAGAAAAACAACACCCTAGTTCATGCTCTTCCTCGCAAGAGGCAGTTTCTACACCCAATGATTTTGATGGTGTTCTACCAAGGATGGGTTTGACTCATTTTGCAAAGAGGGAAGGAATTGGGCCTAATCCTGTTCCTGTTGAATCTAATAGGACTGGAGGGTACTCCACCCTTAAAAGTAACTCGCAGCCAGAGCCAGCCTTAAGCAGGGCCAGTAGAAGTCATGGCCTGGTTCCATAGTCAGAAAGGCTCCCAAAGGGAGGCCAGTTCTGGTAACCTCAGGTCCAACACTTCTGAGGTCCTGGGATGGGCTATTTTTGTGGGACCCTCACCCTGCCTGTGGTTCTCAGTCCCCAGGGTAGCTGTTCCCCCTCCCCTCACTTTCAGTAACTCACTAATGCCAGAATCCCCCCTGCCAGAGCTGTGTGTGTGTAAGGGGGGGGGGGGGAGAGAGAGAGAGAGAGAGAACACGCTTGTGCACATATGGGAAAGCCTGTGAGTGCATGTGTGTGTGTGGAAACTGATGCCTCTTTTTTGTTTTTGTAAGGACTACCAGACTGTCAATTGTTAAAGGGGTAGGGCTATTGAGAGTGGGGCCATGGGGCCCTGCATTTTATTTTGTCCCTGGGCCCTGCAAATTCTAAGGCTGGCCCTGAACAGCACCATACAGGACTGAACTCAGAAAAAACACAAGATATGGTAAAGACACATTATCAAAAGACTGTTCCAAAGGCTTGAAGCTGCTCATGGTGAAGCCAGTGACACAGCTCCTACTGACTGAGCTGACGCATACAAACTGAGTCAAGTTCACCCCTTGCCGTAACGCTACTGACGTCTATGGGGTTACATCAGCAATTACTTTGGCTCATTGTACGTAGCTGTCGTAGGAAGTTATCAGAGTCTATTTCAGAGCCTCTCAAACTGTGGTTGAGAATCCTAAGTGGGTCCTTCCCACTTAGTAGGTCTGATCCCGACTGATATGTGGTATAATCTCCATGGTTTTAGGGGTGTCTGGGGTGATAGGATTATATTTAAGTCTCAAAAGTGGGGTATGCATGACAAAAACAAAAATCTTGGAAACTACTAGTATGTCAAATAATGCAGGGTGTTTTTACATGAGCGCTGCTGCAAAGGGGTGTCTGTGGTCGGTGTGTGTGGGGTACTTCACACGAGTGGCTCCACGCATGGCCCACCTTGTTCTACACCCATGCAATGCCCACCTTGTTCTACATGGGGCACTCCAGATTTTCCCAGAGTGCCCTGTGTGTGGACGGGGTTGGCAGTGCGTAGGTCATGGGAGCACTCACCCCACCAAATTACATAAACGCTCCCCTGCATGGACAGTGGATGTCCATGTATGGGGGCGTCTCATGTAAAAACACCTTTAGATCCTTCCTGACTTCAAACTCAGTGTCAGGCCGTAATTCAAACAAATCCTGAAAATGCTAGAAAATAACAAACAAACAAAATAATTGCTAAACAATAGTAGATCCTATTATATGTAACATTTTATGGTATCTTTCTTCCATTTGCTAATTTCCTTAATTGTGTACTTTTTCCTAATTACTTGTCATACAGAATATTGGAATAATGGTTCTAGCATGAGCCCATGAGGCACTGTGATAATGGGGTACTTCTTTCCTGTGATCTCTTCCTTTTCCCAGAGTGCTTCAGCTCTGATCCCTCAATATGGACAGGGTCCTTTTATCACCTTAGAGATTATAACTGGAAGAAATCATTTCCTCCCGGCTATTGTTCCACATTCCTGTGTTACTAGTGTCATGCTCACGCTGCTCTAGAAAAGGTGCGGTCAGCACTTCTATTCTAAACCACTATTTAAGTTCCATTATAAATCCCATACTAAAAACTTCTATTATAGGCTCCAATAAAAATTCCATCAAGTGCAGACAGAAACTTGGCATGCAGCACAAGACTGTAGCCAAAGAGGAATTCTTTAATTCAAGGAAAAAATTGTATTGTCAATATTTTATGTGAGGAAAATCCACTGCAGCAAAAAGAAAAAGCTGATTTTTTTTAAATGAAGTTTTGCAGCTTTTAGTATTGTGACAGGATTCCTTCTTACTACTTCTCCTCTTGTAATCTTAATTTTTCCTTTTGTAAGAAGAAATGAATTGACGTTACTGACATTACCAATTTGTCCCGTCTTCTAGCCTCTGCAAGCTTCTTTCTTTCAATCACATGCTATATTTTGCCATCTTGGCCTTGATCCTAGTTCATCTAGAGCCCTACTTATAGAAGGTCAATGGGACCATTTAAATGCAAGTGTTTGTAGACATATGTCCCTAGACACTAAACTCCTTGGGTCAGGGCCTGCCACTTCCAACCCTTCTTCCATATCCTTAGTTTTGATAAGACCATGGAATTCCCATCATTTGTTCCCAGACTTTCCATCTCAGCCTCTTAGTTTGAGTCCTTGTCCAAAGCTTGATGTTCATCTAACCAGTCTGCCTTATTTCTTTTTAGCCTGATTTCCTATGGAAATAAGATGCATGTGTATCTGTGTGTGTTTATTCCCCTGGAAATAACTTTTGAACTTGCATAATGATTTCAACCAAATTTGGTAGAGGGGGTAAACGCATAGGTATACAGGAACCCAAAATGTCATAACCATGAGTGTACCTGGTGGGGAGATATGGCCTCTTTTGCAGCTGAAAAGTCCCATTGACTCACTTCAAGCATTGTTCCCCCTATGGAAACAAAGCTTTGTGACTTCAGGAGCTTACTGCATAGAACTACAGCATTTGTTTAATTTTTTCCTTGCGTTTCACTGTCAAGACCAGGCTACAGGAGCATCTTTTCCAACAGACATTTTTAAAAAAAAACCTTTCTTTCTGTTAGATTAGCCCACAACCTTCACCTGCTGACACTCAAATTTATCATGCACCCCCTCATTCATCGCTCTGTCCATCCATCTCACTAGCATACTTCTCCATTCCCAAAGCTCAAAACTAGAAACTCTCTTTTCATCTGTCTTCTTCATTGACCAGGGATTTTTGCTTCATAACCCAGTAAACCCACCACTAACCAAACTAAGGTTTTCATCAATTTCCTCTTTAGTCCTGGAGTAATCCTGCTCATCTTCTAAGCCTTTGCTAAACAAGCTATCTTGTTTCTACTGATGGCAAGCCATTATGTAAAATTTACTGTGACCTAAACTTTCAAAAGTGACTATTGATTTTTGTGGTGTCTCAACCTTTCGGTTACCCAGCCTGTGACACTTTGGCCATTTTTACATGGACGTCACCCACCCACGGACACCCATAAACACCCATCGGATGGGTGTGAGAGTGCCCGTGTAAACGTCCATGAGTGGGTGGGTGCGTGCACACAACCCACCCACCCACCCCAACGGAGCAGCCGGGAAGGAGCCGGCATACTCCGTGGGTGGAGATGGGTGGAGGTAGGTGGAGATGGGTGTTCAACACCTCCCCGTCCGTGTAAAAACCAAAACACCAACACCCACGGGAACAGGTCCACTGAGACCACAGAGATGGCTAGAGAGGCCACGCAGGGGCCTCCAAGCAGACACAACCACCTGGGGAGACGCTGGATGCCCGCCTGGGAACCCTTAAAAAGGATCCAAAACAAAGGGAGCCAGCACCGCGACTCATGCAGGACGGGCCACGGTAAGCAGAAGGACCCCGGGACGGCCAGGGGAGGGGGCCGGCCCTATGGTCCAGGGGGTGGGGGAGAAGGAAGGACCACTAAACACAGCACACCCGTCGCGCCACAGGGCTGAGGACAGACCGTGGCGTCTGCACCGACCACAGCCCCCCACTCCAGCACAGCCACAGGGAAGGGAGTGCGAGCTAGAGTGAGGTATGTACGAGGGGATCCCAAGAACCCGGGGAGGGAGGGCCCGCATGTCAACAGCGGAAAACAACCCGAGGGAGCACAGGGCAGGCAGCTGACAGCTAACAATTTCCCCCCACCCCCACCCCCAGGACAGCACCCAGACACAGGAGCAATGCACCACTGGGGAGACTGTCGAGGAGGGCCTCCGTGACAACCAGGTAAGGCGCCCGTGCACCCCGGGGGGGAGCGGAGAGGGATCCCCCCACAAGAGAACACAGGGGGGCTGTGGGGCAGATGCTAACCCCTCTGCAATACTCCCAACAGGAGACAACCAGCTCCGCTGTCACCACAGCTACCAGGTGGGCCCCAAGCCATCAAGCTGGTAGGCCCCCCCACAAGTGGTACCCAAAAGGGGGAGCCCTTGTTGAGGCAGAGACCAGGAACTTCATACGCATGTGGGGGGCCAAAAAGATCCAGCACAACCTGGTGCGCAGCTACAAGACCAAACAAGTCTATGAAGCCATCGCCCAGGAGATGCAGCGGCAGGGGTACAATAGGGATGTCACCCAGTGCATGCAGCCGGCAAAGGACTTGAGGTCCAGATATAAACATATCAAGGACAACAATCTCAAGTCTGGCCGTACCATGCGGACAATGGAGTTCCAGGAGGAGCTGGACCAGTTCCTCTGCATGGGGATATAGTCGCCTTCCGCCTACATGGCACCGCTTTAGCCAGGGGCAGGCGGAGGGCACTAACAACACCCCCCCTGCCTGACACCCCCCCCCTCCAGAGCACGGGGAGGCTGCTGCCCCTGGCGAGGCAAGGCAGGATGCAGGTGGGGACAGCCCCATCACACAGGGGAAGGTGGTGCCCTGGGAACCCACGCACTCAAACATTGCCCTCTGCGTATGGCCAGAAAACCCACAGGGCGCCGGGCCGCAGGGTGCACGCGGAGCGGACAGAGACCCAGGACGCCTCCCTGGAAGTGGAGGAAGATGATTCAGGTAGGAACTCAACCAGGGCCCGGGGGTGGGGGGGACGGGCCTGGGAGGGAAGGGCCCTGGCCACAGTGACCAGAGCCGCAGGTAGGCTGAGCGGGTAGGCAGGGTCCCCTATCACCACTGGGGCTATGGAGACCCCCTCAATGACCCGTTACAGGTTGGGGGCTATCTTCCCCGTCAAACGTGTGCATAGAAGGGGGAGGCCCACAGTAAGCGCGCATCATGGCTCCTCCCGGAGTGGCTGGTGTAGACATCGGTAAACAAGGCCCTGTGATCCACCACAGCCTGGAGATTGATGGAGAACGTCTGCTTCCAATTCAGGTAGTCCGTCTTGGCATGTGGGGGCCAAATTATAGGGATGTGGGTGCTATCTATTGCCCCTATGCAATGGGGGAAGCCCATGTCCTCAAAGCCGCAAATGACAACCTTGGGATCCCGGAGCTGTATGACCCGCTCGAGCAGTAACTCCACCAGCAGGTCACACACATCGTGGAGCACCCTGTTAACAGTCACGGTCCCCACCCTGAACTGCTCCCCAATGCTCCGACAGGAATCAGGGGTGGCCAGTCTCCACATGGCCATGTGGCCAAGTGCATCACTGGCGGCAGCAGATACCGCATGTTGGTCTGACGCCTCTGCAGATGTGGATTCAGGAGCTCCCCAAGCCAGGCCAATAGGGAGTGGTTCTTGCGGAAGTGGTCCATCCATTCCTCGTCCATCCAGGTGGCCAGCATGTTCTCCCACCATTTGTTGGTGCGAGAGCGCATCCAATTCAGCCTCCACGTTGCGACAGTGACACAGCACCCATAGACATTCAGCGCCCCCAGGACAGGACCAGGTGCATATCCTGGGACACCGCTGTTGTGAACATGGACTGTCGGTGGACAGCTACCCTCTGTGCCCACCACAACGATGCAGCTCGGTGCATGTTGGCTGCTCTCCTGTGCCATATGCCATGGTTGTAGAAGCAGTGACCCAGCAGTAGTAGCTTGACCCACTGCTCAAACACCAGCACCAGGATCATGAAGCAGGAGGACAGGACCGTTAACAGGATGGCCTGCTCCTCAGGGGACTCATCAGCAGGCATCATGGTACCACCAACAACACGCACACTATGGGGGAACCCACCACTGGTACCAGTGCTGGATAACACAGCTACCTGCCTAGGTGGTACGTGGCCGGCGGACCTGACCCAGGCCCACGCAGCTGTGACTGTGTTCCCTTTAACCACCCGGCCTGTCAGCGGCCTCAGCATCTAGCTGCCACCTCACTGTGATCCCTTCCCCCAGGCCCTGAGCCCTGTGTGACCTGCACTGTGCCTCCCACGTCCCCTGAAACCCCAAGCCTGTCCCAGGGTACCAGGGACGGCTGCACAGGGTGACCCGCTGTGCACCCCCGCCTACCCCCGCCTCTGCACCTACACTCTGTTCTGGACACCAGCACCAACGTTCTATCACTAAGTTCACTCACTATCGCCTCTCATTCACCACGCTCACACCACCTCTCACTCTACACCCCACGCCCGGCAACAGCAAGCAGCATACATAAGTACCGTGCCAGGCCGTGCTGCGTGCCCAGCGATTGGTGCAGTACCATGGGTGTGTTTTGCGCAGCTGCTGGGGATCTCCCCTCGCCTGCCTGCCGGCACATCGGCACATCCCCGCCCCTCACAGAGCACCTGACAGCCATGGGGCTGGGGGTACTCCGCGGCTCCTCTGAGGCCACCCCACCCCCTGTGCCCCTGCCATGACTCCGTGCGATCCCTGGCCAGGGCGCATCCGCAGTGGCCTTGCTTCGGTCACATCGCTTGAAGGCCACGGCGCTGTGCAGCTGTGTTCCATCAAGATACGCTGCTTGGAGTGGCTCATTAGCTCCCTGCTAGAGGCAGCCGTGGCCTTGCTGATCTGCCATCGCTAACGCTGGAATGTACCCACCAGGTGCATGGGGCAGGGATTTACAGGGCCTTGCCAGCGTCCCATTATCAGCTGTGTATGGCCGCAGCCTGGCTAGCGCTGCACAGCGTCTCATGCAGCGCTCAGTCACAGCCGCTCTCCATAGCATCCCAGTGCAAGCTGCTGTGCAGCCCTTGGAACGGCCATGGCAGGGTGTGGAACAGGCCCCGAGGCCGCCGGTGGTGCAGGGGAAGAGTGGTTGCCATATGCCAACATGCTCTTGGGAATGCTGTGTTAGAGCCGCGATGTCCAGCTGCTGATGGGCGGCCCCCTGTCGGTGGCGGATGGCTTCGATCTCCTGTTGCAGTACATGTGGGTGATGGGCCATTCATTGGGGGGGTGGTGTCCGGCTTGCTGGAGGGTGCTGGGGAGCTCGGCTTTACCCTCCTTCAACAATCTCTGTGGGACCAACCAGCCGCTGTTGCAGTGCCCTGGACCACACCGGAGATCACGGCTGTTCGCCTGGTGGCTGCACGTCCGGAGTATGGACTGGCCCTCCAGGCCGGGGGTCCCCATGTTGTTACTGACTACACTGGCATCCTACTGCGTTCCTGTGGCGTCTCCGGTCCGCGATCAGACTGCCAGGCGCTTCTTGGGGAGCTGGGCCTGCTACTCGCCAACATTGGAGGACCCCTACTGACCGGGACCCCTACGACATGTGAACTTGGCACCCTCCGATCGGTGATGATCCTACAGGCTGTGAACGCTGCTGCTGCCACGGGGAACCACCTCCTGCCCCGTTTCATGGTGGATGTGCATATGCCTTCCTGGGGATTCTGCCGGGGTCTCTTCACCTGGAAGGGGCTTGTCCCAGGGCAGCGGTTCCAGGGGCATCCTCCAGCCTCTCCATGAGCAGGGCGTCCATCACGTTGCTGTTGCCATGCCTGTGCTGTGGGCCACCTCAACCTTTCGCCCTCTGCTTCGGCCCACGGTACTGTGTAACCCAGGGGTAGGCTGGCCTGTCAGCCGGACCCCATCGCTGCTTCTCTTCACTCCGGCCCCCATCGCCCTGTAGCGTTACCGAGTGCCTCCTTCCCTGTTGGAGTGACTGCAACAGTGCACCTGCGTGCTGCTTGTGGGGAACGGACACGAGCCCCTGATCGCCCCGTCACCGGCCTCTGTTTGGCTATTCCCCCCTTTCACCCCATAATGGATAAAGTCTGTGCCTTTGCCTGTACCACCTTGGGTGCGTTTGTGTCTGTGTGCGACGCCAGTCGCCCCTCCCCTGGCTGCAGCCCTGTCCTTGTGTGTTGGTTACTGTGATGGGGGTCACTGGCGTTCCTGCTCGGGATGACTGGGGCTGTCGGGTGGCATACAGTGGTGCGTGCTGGATTCCCTGTGGGCTCTAGGATGGATCGTAGGTTTGCCCCGGTGGGTGGTGTGGGCCCACCGTGTCCCATTGTGAGCCCAGTCCTTCATTTACCGGTGGCTGCCTGGTGTCCTTCCATGTGTGGGCACCCTTCCTCTGGCCTACCCCGATTCTCCCTGTGGAGGTGTGGTGTACCGCCTGGCTGGATTGGATGGGCAGTCATGGTGTGCGTGTGCAACGTGTGCTGGTGTCCCATGGCAGTGCTCTCTGTTGTACCCCCAGCACGCGGGGCGGGGCAGGCTGTGGGCTCCAACCCCTCCCTAGCAGCTGGTGTTGCCCTGGGGGCCTTTGCACTCACATTCTGGTCTGTCTGGTGGGGGGATACCCATTGGTTGGCCAACCTGCCTGGGCTGCCCTGCCTTCCACCACTCCTGGTGCCTTGTTGGTTCACACCATTTGCACTCTAGGCAGTGGATGGGCGGCAGGCGAGACGGGCAGCTGACCGTGAGTGTGGGCTGTGTACGGGCCTGTTGTTGGCTGCCCGTGTTCCCCCTTGGTGTGAGCGGGTGGGGTGCTGGCTTGGGTGTCGCAGGCCACTGCATGGGTTATGCATGCTGTGTGGTTACCGACCCCTGCTGACCCACGCCCTTTCCATGCACTGTCTCCCCTTCTCCCTGTCTCTTCTAGTAACTCTGGTTGTCTTCCTGGCTGTTCTCCACCTGGTACAGATGGCCAGGCAGCTGCAGCATGCGGCCTTGGATCTCCGCGCTGGGGCCCGCCTGTACGATGAGATCAGTGAGTGTGCTGCGGGTGTGTGGGGCCCTCTCCCTGGGTGTCTGTTCAGGGTTCCATGTTGTTGGGGCCCACTGTCCTGTCCTGATGGCCCCTTCTCTCTATCCCTTAGTGCAGGCGATGATTACAGAGCGGACCAAGGAGCAGGAGGAGGTTGTGCAGCTGGTGCTGCTCCTCCTGGAGTAGGTGCACCACCTGGACCGTGCTGAGGTGGATCGCTAGAGCTAGGTACGGGGCCGGCATCTCTATTGAAGCCGGGGTCCCAGTCCACGGACCCAATCTTTGTGCTGTCTCCCCATCTTCCTTGGACCTTTCCCATATTCCACGCCTTTCCCCCTTGTAATAAAGTTGGTTT
>QEPC01001090.1:384483-449161 GCA_003113815.1 Sphenodon punctatus | reverse complement strand
AATCACCAGACTAACAGTTACATCTCAGGATTTCAAACCTCAATTTTATCACAACCATAACATTTCCAGCATTCTGAAAACACCTAAAATCACCAGACTAACAGTTACATCTCAGGATTTCAAAACCTCAATTGAATCACGGGGCATTAAATACCAGTTCCCCCTCACCCTCTGCTGCATGTGCGTTGGGGGGTGGGGAATAGTATTTAACACTCCACATCATCAAGTGAACAAAGCCCATATAAAAACCAGAAAACCATAAACCAAACTATTCCCACAAGGCTGCAAAGGTATCCACAGATCCCCCAAATGCAGCAGCAAAACAAACACTCCACATAAAGTGAACAAAAACCACATTCTAGCTCCCACACCATGTGCCCCCCCACTGCCCCCATGTGCCCGCACTCACCCCATCATGTGCCCCCCTGCTCCCCCCTCACCGTGTGACCACACTCGCCCCATGTGCCCCCTCCCCATGTGCCTACACTCACCCCCATGTACCCCCCATGTGCCCCCACTCGCCCACCACCATGTGCCGCCCACTCCCCCGTGTGCCCCCCCTCACCTCCAGTGTGCCCCCACTCCCCCCACCCCCGCAATTTACTCACCATGGTGGGGCCAGCTCCTGACCTCTCCTCAGTGCCGCTGCCGATCTGCGTCCAGGGAGGGAGGGAGGAAGGGACTCAGGGAGACTAAGAGCTGTGCGCGCATCAGCAGCCTGTGCAGCCTGTGCAGGGGGCTGGGAGCTGCTGACGCACACGCAGCTCTTAGTTCATACCAGGGGCACTTCTATTGGGCGCCTGGGTATGAAGTTTATCCCTGCCCGGCCCCTACAACGAAACAGTACCCCCTGCGGCACTCTTTCATTGCAGGGTCCCTTTCTGTGGAATGGATGGCGCTTCTAGCCGCATAAAGGGAGAACGCTTCCCTTTTGTCCCCGAAGGCTTCCTTAGGAAGCCTTCAGTGGTGGGGAGGTGAGAATGTTTGGAGCCATCTCGAAGAACTTTGTTTAGAGAGGCAGAAACCTTCAGAAGGTTTCTGCCTCTCTAAACAAGGTTCTTTGAGATGGCTTCGAACATTCACCGCGACGCCGAGCAGCCATTTATTTATTTATTTTTTAAAAGCCTCTGCCGGCCAGGGGAGACTTGGGGGGCCAAGAGGGGCATTGCCCCTGCCTCCGTAGGGGGCCCACCACCCCTGGGGAACCCCGACCAAGAGGGGTAGGGAGGAGGAGGGGGAGGAGTTAGGAAGAGATACATTGAAGGAGCGGTCAGAAAGGTAGGAGGAGAACAAGTCGAGGACAGAATCCCAGAATCCAAGGGAGTGGAGCGATTCAAGCAGGAGCGAGTGGTCAGCAGTGTTGAAGGCAGCAGAGAGATCAAGGAGGACAAGAATAGAGTAAAGGTGGTTGGATTTAGCCACAAGAAGATTGTTGGTGATCCTAGCAAGAGCAGTTTCAGTGGAGTGAAGGGGGCAGAAGCCAGATTGGAGGGGGTCTCACTATCGAGTTGGATTTCCCTTCCGGTTGAGCATTCCATTAGAACAAGGATGTTCTCCCAAAGCGCAGTAAGGGTCAGGCAAACAAGTGTGAAAATGGCAATTTCATACTCAGCATAGTTAGTTGCCTTCCGGAAGCAGTAGCTGTCAGCAGCATTGTGTCTAAAGCAGGCAATTCTTATTTCGAAGTGCCTTGAGAGCAGACATAGGAGTGGTATTTGATTCATAATAGTGTGAACACATTTTGTCTAGCCATACGTTGCTCCTTCCTTCTATGTGCGTTGGAGTTTGTTGGACCCCTCTTGGCACAGTGCCCTTCCCACATATCCTGCAAGTCTTTAGATGTTACAGTGTTCTCTCTCAACGCCCAGTGGTGCAGAGCTAGGCCCACAATCTCTTCATGTTCTTGACATATCAGTTACTTGAGAAATCACACTGTTTACTCCCTGTTTGCACTGCAGGGCTATCACCATTATCAGAGAGTGATGTGGATCCTCTTCTAGCTCATACACCATTAAGAAAATTGCCAACTAAATTATTTTATTGCAGATGATGTCAGCAGAGGATGCAGAGAGATTTACAAATCTCTGGCAGAGTTTGCAGAGCTGGCAAGTTGGAAAAGTCCTATTTGGCTTGCCAGCTAAACAAATCTGATATGGAAATTACTGCAAGAGGATAAATATAGAAAAATCATAGGGTAATTTCAGATGTTACGATAACATGGTGAACCCCCCATGGTGGCCGCGGTACCGTAACGTCTGTAAGGAGTTCCGCCAGATGTTCACCCCAGTGAATAACTGGCAGGAATCCTTTTGACCACGCTTTTGGACCTCCGGCTGCCTGGAGGTCCGGAAGCGTGGTTAGCTGGACCACGATCGGGAACCAGCGGAAGATAACGTCTGTTACCTCTGCCGATTCCCGGCCGTGGCCCAGACCCCAGGAGACGGGCAGGTGGCCGGGGGAGCATGGGGGGCCGGGGCTGTGCGGCCGCACGTTGCGCCGCGCAGCCTCTCCCCCCTCCCAGAATCCAGCTGGCACGTTTGTTGACTGGCCAGCTGAATTCCAGAGGGGGATAAAAAGGTGATTCCGTGCCGTGGCCCGAGGGAAGCCTCGCATGTCTGGCTGTAGCTATGCTGTAAAGCAAACAGTATCCTTTCTGACTGTAGCTACTATGAAGCAAACCAACAGTGTCCTTTCTGACTTATAACTAAGCTGTAAAGCAAACAAAACAAAATCCAGAAATAAATCTGCCACACAAATTGGAAGTGATTTATAACAACATAGAACAGTCAGGATGTTAAGGTGCCTTTTCATTTGCTGTCCAAGTGATCAAGGTAGATGTCAGAAAACAAATCAAAGAGCTGCTCCGTTTTGTAATTTTCTTGCCTGTGCTTCTCCTAAAACACCGCTCTCATACCATTAAATGTCTCCCTGGCCGCATGTACTCATTCATTTAATAGTGTATCTGAATACTGGATAATCCTGAGCCTTGGCCGACTTAGTAGGAGGTAAGATTATCTAATGAACACAAATTAGAAAGCTGAGGGGAAGGCCCTTCAGATCTGTAGGAAGTGCAGCAATGTAACTGTTGTGACTGGCTGTTTTAGATGGACATGAGGGCAGTCCACCCCCGGAGCTGCTCATGGGGTGCACCCTCGCACCCACCCACTCTCATCTCTACCTGGGTCCGCTTTAGATGGGCCCAGCAGGTTCCCCTGGTGAAGGTCTGTCCACACGGCACCCTTCTCCCCCTTACACCATAGAGTTGCAGGCGCCCACAACTCTATGATATTGCCGGGGCAACAGCTGGCTGGGCACGGAGCTGCAGCATGGGTCCACCCAGCAGACAGACAGCAGCTCCACTCCATACCAGTGCCCTGGGTTTGGCTGGCCTGCTCCTCTGGCAGCGCTCCAGGATGTTCCAGAGAGCTGCAAGTGGGGCTGCCCCAGAGCAGGCTCAGTCCGCTCCACTTCCACACCTGGTGGGGCTGCCGAGCAGACAGACCAGCCAGTCTGGGAATGAAGCAGGCTGGTGCTGCCGCCCTCGGAGCTGTGGTCCATCTGTTTACACTCTGTGTGAGAGAGGAAGGCCTAGGCTTGGGGGTCTGCTGTTGAGATGTCACTAAGACTCCTTGGAGAGGGATTGTTTTCTATCTTCAGAGTAGTGAAGCTGGTTATCTGCATGGGAAGCTCTTCAAATTGTTTGGAGCATCTTGCCATCTCCAAACATCCTCAGCCATCGTTAGCATTGTCTGCAGAGGTCATAGCCCAATGGACAAGTTTACTCTTATGGAAAAGCTCTACAGAATGTAATAGAAAATGATCACCTCTGTTGTGTTTTTTTAGCTACTTTACAGATTTCAATAGAGAATTATATCTCTGCTGTAGAACAGAAATGTATCCCGTAGAAATTCTCTGTTAAAATCTTTTGGCTTTAAAATCAGCATTTCCCAAACTCTTTTGCCTCTCACACCCTTCCCAAGTGAATGCTACCATTCTTGCTCCCCTCCCTTTACCTTCTGGTGTGCTCTCTCTAACAACCCTGTTGCCTGTCTCCTGCAACCTCCCACTTAGTGCAGCCCCTGCACTTGCTATGCTCACCTTCCAGGGACACAAACTGCCCTAGAGCTGAGGAACTGCTGCCACTCTCTCATAGACACTCCTCCTGACACGCCCTTTCAAGGAAATATGGAGGAGAGGCCTGCCCCATCATAGCACAGCAGTAGCAGCTATTCTCAAACCTTATTATGCCTCCAGCACATCCCATGTGTCCATCCCAGTGGGGTACACTCCATAACTTGGGTAACACTGTTATGCCTCCTCCCACAATTTCCCCCATAAGTATAAACAGGGTTGGGATTCAAAGCTACATCCTCCTTACTGTGTTTTGAAGAAACAGCTGCGGGGAGTGGAGACTGCATTAATCCCTAGACTGGCTCCTTCCCAGTGTTTGGAGACCAGTGCCAGACACGGTTCATCAGCCAGGACTGGCTGCGCTGTGCCACTTTGTTGTCCTACTCTGCCTAAAAGGGTTAACATGCTCATTAACAGCACAGAACTCTGCCTCCTGCTCAAATAATAAGCCAATAAATCTCTTTCTGTCTACAGACATGACAAAGCTTTCAGGATGCCAAAGAGGTATGTTCCACAGCAAATGCTTCCTGTCCTTCTACTCTATTATCATTTTTCTCCTACCCTGTTGTTAGGAAACAGTGTTATTATTTCGGGTGACATCTCAGACAGACGCAGCTACAGTAGCAGGATCAGGGCTCTCGTTAAGGGCTTTCCATCTGTTGGAAGAAGTCTCTTTCTGTTTGTGTAATAAATTTAACCTGCTTTCATGAAAAGCTACCTTGTCCCTGCTAGGCTGACAGCTTACCTCAGAACTGCAGCTTTCTTCTGGCTCAGCTTCTCTGTTGTTGGATTATTAAACCAAGACCAAAGAGAGTTAAGAGGATGCTTTTTATTGGACCAATTTGTGTTGGTCAGTGTCCGTGAACTGTAAAGCTTCACAGAACCTCACTTCCGCTTATTTATTAGCTGCTCTGAGAAGAGCTTTGAGAAGTACATATAATAATGTATTTGCCCCTCTTCCCTGAGGCTTGCACACTCTCATCAACAATAGTTGGTCCAATAACAAGGTATCATATTAACTGAATGGTCTCTTGTTTCTGTCATAGGCCTTTTTTACACGTACAGCACCCACGCATGAACACCCAGAAATCTGGGTGTTCATGTGTGGATGAGTCTCATCAGAACCGTGGGGTGTGTTTGTGCATGCATGCTCCCATGTACACCCATGCACACCCATCACCCATACACAGAGGCACCGGACAAAACGGAGTTGCCTCCGTGCGTGGGTGACGGGAGATCAGTGTGTGCCGTTGTGCGCTCGTCAGAACCTCCCGCCACACACCCATCCCCACCCCTCACCGTGATCTGTTTAAAAAGGGCCAGAGAATTTGTTCGTTAGCTGCTTTAGTTCCCCCTCTGCATTTTAACAAATAATACCAAAAGAGAGCTGCTTTAATTCTATTCAGTTTCCTATTACTAATATTATGCTAGTTGACAAGCTTCTCTCATGACCACACCTTGAATATTGTGTGCAGTTCTTGTCACCCCATCTCAAAAAAGATATAGTAGAGGTAGAAACGGTACAGAGAAGGGCAACAAAAATTATAAGGCTCTCCTATGAAAAGAGGCTGGATAGGCTGGGGCTCTTCAGTTTGGAGAAGAGATGACTGAGAGGAGATATGATAGAAATTTATAAAATCATGAGTGGTGTGGAACACGTTAGTAGGGAATGGTTATTTACCCTCTCAAATAGTACTAGAACTTGGAGACACTGCATGAAACTTACGTGTAGCAGATTTAAAACAAATAAAAGTATTGTTTTCACTCAAGACACAATTAAGTTGTGGAATTTGTTGCCAGAAGACGTGGTCAAGGCCAGTAGTATAACTGGGTTTAAGAAAGGGTTGGACACATTCTGGATGTTAGGTCCATTAACAGCTATTAGCCAGGTAGGTTTGGGGAATGTAACCTCTTACTGGCCCTTTTTAAATGGACCCGGGAGGCGCTGTGGTGCAGGGGGGATGGGTAGAGGCAGTGGTGGGTGTGCGATGCATATGCGGCCCATCACACGGATGGCACACCCACCTCCATTTCCCCCAATGCCTCTGTACGTGGGCGATGGCTGGAGATGGGTGCAGCCCAGGAGCACAAATGCACCCTCACCCATCCCCGCTGGCGGTCACATGGTTCCCCCCCCCTCCGCTGCCCTCATCCACATGGGTGAGGGGGGGACATCTTGTGTGAAAAGGGCCATTGTCGGAAGCTGAGAGTGAACAACAGGGAATAGATCGCCGCATTGTGACCTGTTGGGTATTTCTTCCAAGTGACCAAGATTGGCCAGTGTTGGAGACAGGTGCTGGGCTCGATGGACCATTCGTCTGACCTAGTATGGCACTTCTTATGTTCTTATGTCACTATGAGAAGTAA
Source organism: Sphenodon punctatus (assembly GCA_003113815.1). Taxonomy (NCBI): domain Eukaryota; kingdom Metazoa; phylum Chordata; class Lepidosauria; order Sphenodontia; family Sphenodontidae; genus Sphenodon; species Sphenodon punctatus. Next base: position 442,663 of record QEPC01001090.1, on the reverse strand, counting down.
GATCATCTTGTTTTCCCTTGCTCCTTCCAGCTGTTCACAAGTGATTGCTGAGTGGCCTGTAGCTGTCCTGGTGCTCTGTTTGGTGACAGTGCTGGTTTGTACTTTGGCTGGCCTGCTAGTGGGAAATCTGCCAGATTTTTCTGAACCCTTGTTGGTAAGTCCCTGAGGATGCTGTCGGGTGTCCATGTTGTTGTTCATGAATGTAAGGACAAAGAGTTGTAGAACCAATTTGCTTTTCTTCCTGCAATGTAAGACAGTTGCTCTCTTCCTTCCTTCTGTGGGAATATACAGAAAACAGGCAGGGAGGGATTCAGGCAAGTTCAGAATTTGTGGCTACACAGGGCCCTATGTGTTGGAGGGGGGCTACATGGGTTCCCAATGCATGGGATACATGAGTAAACTTAAATGATAACATAAATGTGAGAAGTACTGACAAAATAGGGGCCTGCATAGCCTTAAACACAGGGAGCCTTGGTCTAGTGAGAGCCCGCAGCGATTCAATTCAGAAATCCCCCTCCCCCAACATACGGGACCCATGAGCAAACTAGAAATAATGGCACATGCATATGCAGGGAATCCTGAGCTCCCAAAGGGAATTTATATTTAATTGACCATCGAAAAGTATTTACAGAAATACTTTTCTTTTTCCAATGACTGAGTCAGAGTGGGTGCATCCAGCATTTCTGTTAGGAGGGGGCCATTTTGCCACCATTTTGCACAGAGATCTGACATAATTTAATTTATTTATTTGAATTTGTATGCCACCTTTGCCAAAGGCTCAGGGTGGCTCACAAACAAAAAATAGATAAAACTCCTAGACAAGATACCCTTAAAACCTCCAACCCTCGCACCAAACCCACCCAATACCAACTTCCAATTCCCCACACTCAAACCCCCCTCACAACCCTTTCCCTAAACCGCCTGTCAAAAACCCACCCCTATCCCCATCCACCAAATGCTTTTTCAAACAAGGAAGTCTTACACCGCCTCCAGAAGACACTCAAGCCCAGGCTCACCCGCATGTGATAAAGAAAACAACATACACAACGCACATAAAACATACATGTATATGGTGTGAGCACTGAATGTTAATGTTTTTAAGCCATGTTTGGTGTCCTGCCACTCCAGACTTAAGAGAGGAATGAAACATAGTGAAATATTGAATGGAAGCTTTGTATGTAAGATATATGAAATGAGAATACATTGTGAGCTATGTAACTGAAGGCAAATTCAAAAACAAATTGTGAGTCCAAAGAATACAACCACTCTGTCTGAGAGGGACAAGTTGAATCAACAAAACCTATTAACAACTCAGTAGGGGGTGTCACTGCCAAAGCCATTGCTTACTTGACTCAAGGCATCCAATCTAGGGAAAACTCTAGAAGGACTTTAAAAGGCAGGAAGAGCAATCAAAACCCTATTAAAGGGCCATCAAAAGACAAAGGAAGAACATCGTCTTGGAACTGACAGGCAACTGCTACAGAAGCAAGGGACTGCGCCCAGCAAACATCCATTAAGGCTGAGAGAGAAAAACTTTAAGAATGAACCATTGAGAATGGAACTTTGAAACATTTAACTGCATAGGGTAATATTAGCTTAGAACTCGCCTAGTAAGGTAGAAATGTGTTATCTTTATATATAATTTGGTTTTTGCACTCTTGACATAATCTTGCATTATATTTTAATTTTGATTCATGAATTAACTGAGCCTGATGTGCTTATGTGGATCCTGACATTGGAGTTACACCTTCAAGGGATTCTGAGTTAGAGACTCAGACAAACCTTGTAATTAATTTCTGTGCTTTGGGAAGCTCTGAGGTAAAGAGATGGTTAACCCTTTACAGGCTGGAACAGTTCTGGTGGGAGCTGGTCCAGTAGGCACTGTAAGTGGGGAAACTGAGTCACAGCCAGCCCAGAGTGGGGCAGAGAGGACCCAATCCCATCACAGTGGCAAGCCAGAATGGAACCAAACCCCAAACTGTGTACCAATGTGCAGGAACTAAAAAGTGAAGTGGCTAGCTGCTGCTGAAACCCAGCTCCTAGATTTGGAGAAAGCAGGAAAAACTGTGCTAGAGTACTAGTTTGTTGTTTTGTTTTTCATTTCGGGAACCGGTGTTAGGCAGACAAAATGGAATAGCTTAAGGGACTGCCCAAGTTGAACAAAGAACAGCTAGTACAAGAGTGTCAAAAAAGAGGAATAGAGACACCAAAGGGAAAAGTAAAGCAGACCTTATTCAGGCTCTCTGAACCACCAGGGGAAAGGAGTTCTATAACATTGAGGCAGAAAACAAGAACATTTCCCTTCGAGCCCTTTTCATACGAACAAGGCTGACAGATGGTACTCACAGGAAAGTGCTCCCGGCCGATCGCAGGGGCTGCAGTGGGGCACAGAACGACATGCAGTCTTTCAGACAAGTGGGGACCCAGACCATTTAGGGCTTTAAAGGTCAAACCCAGCACCTTGAATTGTGTCCAGAAAACTATAGGTAGTCAGTGCAGACTTCAGAGCACTGGTGTAATGTGTTCTCTGCATCCCATCCCTGAAAGGAACTGAGTTGCCGCGTTCTGCACCAGCTGCAGCTTCTGAACAGTCATCAAGGACAGCCCCATGTAGAGCACATTGCAGTAATCCAGCCTCGAGGTGATGAAAGCATGGATGACTCAGAAAGAAAAGGCGGCAGCCTCCTCATCAGATGGAGTTGGTGAAAAGTGCTCCTGGCCACCACCGCAACCTGACAGTCCAGGTGCGGCAGGGGGTCCAGAAACACTCTAAGACTGCGAACCTGATTGACCAGAGGAGGCTGAACCTCATCAGTAACAGGACTCCTGATCTCCTCAAGGTCACAGAGTTGGCCAACCATCATCACCTCAGTCTCATCAGGATTCAGCCTCAATCAGCTCATGTTCATCCAGACCCTGACAGCAGCCAGGGATTGGGTGAGCACTGAAACTGCAGGGTCTGGGCTAGATGAAAAAGAGAGGTAGAGCTGGGTGTCATCAGCATATTGATGAAACTTCACCCTAAACCTCTGAATGGCCTCGCTCAGTGGCCTCATATGCATTGCTGAACAAGCGGGGAGAATATAGAACCCTGTGAGACCCCACAGGAGCAGTCATGAGGGGACACCGAGCAATCGCCCATCACCACTCTCTGAGACCTCCCCGACGGGAAGGAGCAGACCATGGACCCAGCACTGAGAACAGAGTAAATACATGAGAATTACTAAAGTTACCACCCATAAGTTTTCCCAGAGTGCTCACTAATATTTATCACCCTAAGGCAGATTGCTGTACTATCCTTCGTCTTTGAGCTAGTGGGCTCATTTCAGAAAGGGTGTTATAATCTCCATTCCCTGTTTTTCCTTTGATCCCAAATAGAAATGTAGAGTAGGGGAGGTTTTTTAGGTCATATAGACTATTACTCTCAGTCTGTACAAGAATTTTTCTTGCAATGAAAGAATATTAGAAAGTAAAAGTTTTCCAATGCCTTGGCCTGTCTCAGTTTTCAGCCATTGGGAGACTCTTCACTAGATCTCCTAGAGCTTGCCGTGAAAATATGTATCTTGCTATTCAGGCTAAATTTTCTTTTGCTTCATTTCATTACAATACTCTTAGTAGCATCTATTTATTCCTCCTTAAACTAATCCTCTTTCTCCTTACTTCCTACCCCTACATATATTTGCAAATGGCTAATCTCTCCATCACCCCATCTAAAATTTGTCTTTGAAAAATATTGAAATGATGAGCTCAGACAGGTTTTATGATAAGGGGTGGAATTGCTTGGTAGTAGGAATCCTACTGGTTAAAACTGTTGAATAGATAATGGACTTTGTCTAGACTAGAGAGAATGAAGACCACATTTACAAATATCAAGACTGGCCGTGAAAATCCTTATCTAAAAAGAAGGCTGGAAATCCTGCTTGGTGAATTCAGGGTGAATTGTGGTCACCCTGTGTTTTGACTACAAATGAAAGGCAGCATCCTGTTTCTGGAGGTTCAGGGGAGGACAGTAACTCCTTTTCAGGAGAAAACAAACAGAGAAAACACAATTCGATTCAAATTATTTGCTGTATCCATCATGAAAAATGATGGCGATGAGTCAAGAATGTCAAGCTAAACTAAGGCACAAGTATGAAAAGCTAATAAAACTCTTTTGCTTGGTGATAGGGATTTGAACCCCGAAATACCGACATAGGCAGAAAGCTCATTGTCTGGAAGAATGTGCAAAGCCACACTGGCTACAAGAAGACCCTCTCGCTTACTCCCTACACTGAGAATAGGTATGTGGATTTTCTTGTACAAGCTGCAGGTCTCAAAATGTCACAATGTGACTGTTGTAATTATTTATTTAAATTTATTATACCACCCTATCTCAAGGGCTCAGGGTGCATTACAACATATAAAAATATAAACAATAAATACACGTAAATGAAACTAGTTAAAATCCTTTATCCCAAACCTCCCCAAGCCATATCCCCACCTGCCATATGTCCAGCCAAATAAAAATGTTTTACAATGGATGAAAACAAATGAGATGGAGGTGAGACAGATCCCCTGGCCGGGGTGGGGTGGGGTGAGGGTGCGCACCACAGATGCCACACTTTGGGCTGGTGGGAAGGGCAGTTCAAATAAGCAGCCCCTTCTTGGGGAATCAGGAGGTGGGGGCAGCCATCACAAGACCCTCCATGCCATGGGTCAGCCGAGGAGCTGTCCACATGGGGCAGGACTCCTGGATCCTTTCTGTGCAGCAGGATTGGGTCTCCAGGAGGAGCTGCTGCCAAACAACTGATCAGGGGGTCTGGAGGAGTGCTCACCCAGGCTGCCGAACAGCTGATCAGGGGGTCTGGAGGAGTGCTCACCCAGGCTGCCGAACAGCTGATAGTGGGACTGGAAGAGTATGTCCCTCTGCGTCCCTGCGATCAGCTGTTTGGCAGCCAGGGGAAGCACGCTCCTCCGCCCCTCCCCCAATCAGCTGTTTGGTGGCCAGGGTGAGCACGAGCACACTCCTCTGGGCCTCCCTGATCAGCTGTTTGGTGGCTGGGGTGAGGGCACTCTTCCAGTCCCCCTCCTGATCAGCTGTTTGGCAGCTGGGGTGAGCTTGCTCATCTGGGCCCTCCTGATCAGCTGTTTGGCAGCTGGGGTGACAGCACTTCTCTGGAGCCCCCAATCAGCTGTTTGGTGGCCCAGGTGAGTGTGCTTTGCCAGGCCCCCTGGCAGCTGGGGTGAGTGCACTCCCCTGCCCTGCCCCCTGATCAGCGGTTTGGCAGCTGGGGTGAGTGTGCTTCTCAGGGCCCCCTCAATCAGCTGTTTGGCAGCCCAAGTGCGCTTCTCCAGACCCCCCCCAATCAGCTATTTGGAAGCTGAGGTAGTGTGTTATAAGGATATAAGGAACTACCTAACTGAGTCAGACCAGTGGTCCATCTTAGCCCAGTATTGGGCTGACACAGCAGCAGGGTTTCAAATCAGGCTCTCCACGGTCTCTGGCAGAGGCCTCACCCAGGCGTGCTACCTGAGAGCCTGAATTGGAGATGCCAGGGATTGATCTGGGGACCTTATACATGCAAAGCATGCACTTTACCACCTGAGCCAGGGCCCCTACAATCAGCTGTTTGGTGACCAGGGTGAGTGTGCTCCTCTGGGCCCCCCGATCAGCTGTTTGGTGGTCTGGGTGAGCATGCTCCTCTGAGCCCGATCCTTGGACCTTGCCATGTGGTGAGGCTGGAGGGGGCCTAACAGATGTGGGGACATGAGCCTTTAACCCACGTCACGTTGCCGACCTTCTCTGGAGGACACATCCAGTAGCAGCCGGCCACCCAAGCCAAGGTGGAAGTGGGTGAACTTCTGGTGACCACCAAACTGACGAGTAGGTGACTCGTGAGCTACTGTCGCATTTGTTTTCACTCGTTGCCCCTGAAACATGAGCAGGGTCAGGCGTAGAAGAATCTCCTGGGGAAAGGAGTTCCATAATTGCAGAGCAGTTACTGAGAACACCTCCCTGCGTGCCCTCGCTCTGCAAACTTCATGAGCAGATGGTACATGTAAGAGGGCACTCCTGACTGACCTAAGAGGCCATGGGGGAACATAAGGAAGAAGGCAGTCTTCCAGATATGTGGGGCCCAAACCATTAGGGCTTAATTGGTCAAAACCAGCATTTTGAATTTTACTACCCAACAGATTAATCAACCCCCCTGCCCCCAGCAGGGTTGACATGTAATCTCTCAATTACATTAGATGTTATCTAATGTTATTTCTCCCCTCTTTTTTGACGTAGTTGTAAGACCTGGCTGTTCCGCCTGGCCTTTGGTGGGGAAGATGGGTAGGGTGGGATGGAAGGGTATGGTTTAGGGCAGGGGTGGGGAACCTTTTACCTCCCAGGGGCCAAGTTTGCAGAAGCTCTGAGGGCCACACAGAAGTTGGAGGTGTGTGTGTGTGTGTAAGGGATGCACTCAAGGAAAGGAGGGCCCAAATCGTGGATTTGTGCCATGGTTCTGTCCCCTGCCCTCATCTCTGCTCCCTTCCCTGGAGCTCCGTTTTTCAGTTATTGGAGGCAAGAACTGGATCCAAGGGCCAGATGCAGGAAGTGGAAAGGGGCTTTGGCCCCCAGGCCTGAGATTCCACACCTCTGGTTTAGGGGATAAGAAGTTTGTCATAATCCTCCATATGTTGATGTTTTTAATGTTTTATTATTGTAAGCTGCCCCGAGCTGCTGTGTGGGAGGGGCGGGGTATTAAATTTGTTTATTAATAATAATAATAATAATAATAATTAATTACCACATGTTGCTCTAGTTAAATCTGTATTGTTGTCCAATATTGAAAAGTCCTAACCTAAATCATGTTCTTAGTTTAAACTAATGGCCCATCTGACAGCTCTGTGTCTCAAGCATGTTTTTATAGCATGATAATCAATGGCCAGTCAAACAGCCGGGTTGTAAAAAAGGTGTTAAATGCTAAAAGGAAAATTCTGTTCTCTTGTTAGCTACAGTGACATTGGAATTAACAGAGGGCAGAGAGCTATCCAAGGTGAACGGGAAGCAAGAATGAGGAGGATGATAGAGCAAGACTATGGAAAAGATAGTTTCTTTTGTGGTCCCCCAGGTAAGTGATGTCTCAGCAAAGCCCTCAAAAACATAACCACTACGAAAGAGAGGTAAATGAGAACATTTCCCCCAAGAAGACATAACATCTAGGACATTATGAAATGTTCTGAAAATCTTAATAGCAGCCAGGCACCATAAAATTCAGTACATTCACTCATTTAATGATCTCAAGGCACTTTATTAATAAACTAAGCTTTGCCATGTATCTGTAGGATAGATAAATTTTGTTATCCCCATTGTACAAATGGGGAAATGGAGCATGTAGAGGTTCCAGTGTTTGCTGAAGATCACATGACAAGGGGGAGACTGGGGGAGAACTGTGAACAGAACCCAGATATTGGATGTTTTTGAACGAGTAAAACGATGGGGAGGGTCGATGATCAGAGAGGCATTGCCATGGAGCACCCACTCAGGTAGAGTGCATGGGGAGGGATTCAAATGGGCGGCTCCCAGTGTGGCTACCCTGGCCATAGTGACAAGTTTCCACGCGTTCACTCGGCCACGGACCATGGGGGAGGGGGAAGCGCGCCAGGCTGGACTTTGCAATTGACATGTCCCTGGCGTGATCTCTGGGGAACTTGGGCTCCTCAGCACTCCTGGCCAGTTCTTGTGACTTGCAACGGCCATGTCCCTCACCCACAGTGCCTATGAGTGGCAGACCAGCCTGCTGGCATGGCTGGCCACCCTAATTTATATGGGCAGGGGCTCCGTGACTGCCCATTGCTATGGAGTTATTCGACTTGTTCCACACTGAGCACCCCGGATTTCTCGCTGGTGCTCTGTGCATGGCCATAAGTGGGTGCTCTGTGGCTCACGGAAGCACACATCCCCCCGCTCCACCTTCAGATGGGCGGTGGACTCCATGGCTCTTGGGTGGCTGTGTAGCGTATGAGGGCACACGAGTCATTTATTTTATTTACTTTTACAATTTATATGCTGCCTCCTCCTGCCTCAGGCATCTTGGGGTGGCTCACAATATATTAAAACATTTAAAACGTTAAAATAACCATAATAACTTCAGTTAAAATAATGTAAAACCCCATCCCCCCAACCCAACCCGCCCCATCTCCCTCGGGAAAAGCCTGGCGGAACAGCCAGGTCTTACATTGTCTGCGGAAAGAGGGGAGGTCGGCAGCCAAGCAGATCTCCAATGGGAGGGAGTTCCACAGCCACGGCGCAGCCATGGAGAACGCCCTCCTCATAGTAGACACCCGGGAAACCTCAAGGAGGGTGCCCCCAGCTGACCACAAGTCAGAGGAGAGAAACTAGACAGTCATATCTCTATCATCCGTTGAAGTCCATAACTCTGTGTCTAGTTTCTGATGTGTCCAGGATGTGGGCGATCAGGCCAGGTTGACTTCCCACAGGTTCAGGGCAATAATGGCACCTTGCAGAATCAGGGTAGAGCACAGCCGATGGTCAGGGACCAAAGTATGTCAAAGCTCAATGTCATTTTCAAAACCAGGGAGCACGCAGAATCATTGGGTATCTTTAGATGGACCACCCCCAGACTTGCTGCGAGGGTGGCCAGCCCCACATTCCCATGTGCAGGCCTGACAGTGCTGGGTTTAAAGGGACCCAGTAGCTGCCTTTGCCCACAGTCCATGCACACTGCGCCCCCTCACCTGCACCATAGAGCTGTGGGTGGATCGGCCGCTGCTCTAGGCTGCTGTCTGCAATTCTATGGCACTGCAGTGGCCTGTCTGCCAAGTAGACAGCCAGTGCTCTGGGTGGCTCGCTCTGCTTGTGGTGCTCCGGGATGTTCGGGGGCACCGCAAGTGGAGCTGGCCCAGAGCAGGCAGCACCTGCTCTACCTCACACCCAAGTGGCCTGCCTTTAAATGGACTGGCCACCAAGGAGTGCGGCAGTGCGGAAGCGTGGGTGCAGTCTGTGTAAAAGCACCCATTATCCAATCAAGGGAGCCAGTCTTGAGTAGGATGGGAAGCAAGGCAAAGACAAGGGCTGGAGTGGAGGCTGGAACACAAGATCTCACTGAGTGTTGAGCAGCTCCTAGTAGGCAGTTTAGAGCAGCCCTAAATATGCTATGAGTTCTCTGCATGCCAATAGGCTGGCAACTCCCCTGCAACAGCCCAGCTGGCTCTGCTCAGGGCTTTGTGATGACTCAGTCAGGACTGTGTCATCTTGGGAGGCTGGCCAGCCCTGCAGTTGGGCTAAGCCTGCAAGTCTGGCAGTTTCCCTGATTGAATCCTCAGTAGCAGCCTTGCAGACAGCACTATATTTCTCTGACATACACAGTGATTATGCTTGACAGTTTGGCCAATTCCTCCTTCGATGCCTAAATTCATTTTTACCTTTTTAGGAAAGAATTATTCTCAGCTGGTATTTATGTCCACAACTGCTGGGAGCTTATGGAACCTGCAAGCAATTCAGTCCATGTGTCAAATGGAACAGGACAAGGTTAGTAACTCCACAGAAAGCGTGTGCATGCGCTGTCTCATTTGACTGAATTGCTTTAGTTGATTTCTGGCTAAAAGCAAGCAAGAACTAATAACTTGCATCTATAGTTTACAGCAAGGATAGACCGCTGAAAATTAGCACAAGCTCAGTGGCTGGATGGTTGTTGGGGCAGGGTGCTTAAGGGATGTGCTCAGGAAGGAGAAAGGAAGTGAAGGGTCCAGATTATTACTCTGTGCCTTGGATCCATCCCCTGTCTTTGAGTGCATGCATGACTTCATCCCTGCTCCCTTCCCCTTAGCTTGCTTTTTCAGATCCATGGGTTAGATCCAGAACTTGGAAAGGGGCCAAATAGAAAACAGCCTTGGACTGGATTTGGCCCACAGGTGAGAGGGCCCCCACCCCTGGTTTATATAGGTAGGCAGACAGACACACACTCCAGCACACACCTTTCATCTTCAGGAATCCTAATGCATTTTACAGACCTGGGAAATAAGGGAATGGCTTTGCCTGCCCCTAAATACAGCTGCTTCTGGCTTGAAAATCAGTCAAGTTTCAAGTTTATTTATTTATAACCGGGCGTAGCCAAAGGCCATAACCCAAAAGAAGAGAAAACATTTTTAAAATAATTAAATTAGCTGGCCCTTAAAATACAGGGAAAGAGTATAATTTAATATCTTCCTTGTAATGTTAGCGATGATATGTTCATGTAAATTTGAAAATCAGTCACTGTTTAACAGTACATAGCAACAAAGTCAAGGGCTTGGGCCAAAAGGTGAAGATCATATATTTAGTCAAAACTGCAGAGGATTTAAGGTGGCATAATGTCATTAGCGTCTGTGTACTGGCCAAATTCCAACTTGTGTCACAGCCCAGATACCACAGAAATACTAGATAATTACACTACTGTATTACATATTGCCAACAAGTGGGTTGGGAACCATTTCTATAATCTCTATAATCCTCTAAGACTATAGTTGTGGTGAGTAGAAAGGATTTTTGCAGGAAGATTAATACTTCACTATACAAACGTAGTGGTGGTAAGAGTTTTAGGAGGAAATTCAGTGTTCTTCTCTTGGGTGTTTTTCAGATTCGTTCTCACACTCAGTTTGGAAACCTCTGTCAACGTACTGAAGCCAATGAATGCTGTCCGAGCTGGTCCCTGGGTAACTATATTGCTGTCCTATACAATAGGTCTTCCTGTTTGGAAATCACCCAAGCAGATATTTCACACACCTTGGCACTCCTTCGTTCTTGTGCCCCTGACTACCATAAAGGCATCCTTATTCCCTCCTGCCTAGGCCCCAGGACTGGAAGAGAGAAACACTCTCAATGTGCCAAAGTTCCAGAAAAATGCACCCGCTTCAGTGCTGTTTACCAGCTTCTTCACTTCTTGGTTGACAGAGACTTTCTCAGCCCTCCGACAATGGACTATCAAGTGCCATCACTAAAATACAGCCTGCTGTTTTTGCCTACAAAGAAGGGAGCATCCATGATGGGGATCTATCTGGACAACCTTGAGTCTTGGGACCTCTTTGATAACTATACCTCCATCACTGGAATGGATTTAGGCCTTAAACAGAAACTGTTCCAGCACTATCTCTTACTGGATACCATGTATCCAGTCCTGGCAATATTAGCCATTTTTCTAATTATGTTTTTTTATTTACGCTCCATCTTTATTACTTTTATGGTCTTGTTGATTGTCATTGGTACTTTAATGATCTCCTACTTCTTGTACAAGGTGGCCTTCAGATTCACCTTCTTCCCTTTTGTAAACCTTATAGCAGTTGTCATTCTCAGCAGCATTTGTGCTAACCATGCTTTTGTATTTTTTGACCTCTGGAATCTCAGCAAAACCCAGAACCCTTCTGCTGGCCTTTTGCAGTGGGTAAGCCTAACCATGCACCACTTTGGGTATCTCATGCTGGCCTCTTGCTTTGCAACAGGAGCTGCTTTCTATGCCTGCTACATGAGCAATATAATTGCTATCCGTTGCTTTGCTATCTACATGGGCACCTGCATCTTTGTAAACTTAGTCTTCATGATGACATGGCTACCTTCCTCTGTTGTGTTGTATGAACGTTACATAGCAAGAAACTGCATTTATAAACCGGAAGATTATTGGAATAACAGTGAGCATAAGAGAGTCATTCTCTCCCTCCACCATATGATCAGGAGTCTCCAGAGCACCTGGTGTGAAACCTCCAAGCTCTTATTTGAGAAACTTCTTCCGTGTGGGGTCATAAAATTCCGTTACATCTGGATTTGCTGGTTTGCAGCTCTGGCAATAGGGGGTGCATACATATCCTGCCTTAACCCTAAATTAAAACTACCCACTTTGGAGATGCCATCTGTCCAGGTGTTCAGGTTAAGCCACCCCTTTGAGAGATATGATGCAGAATACTGTCACCAGTTCATGTTTGAAAGGTTAGAGCATGGCGAAGGACAACGCATGCCCGTTACTCTAGTATGGGGTATACTCCCTGTGGACAATGGGGATCATTTCAATCCCAAGAGCAATGGCACCCTAGTGATGGACACCACCTTCACAATCCAAAATCCTGAAGCTCAAAAGTGGTTGCTGGAATTTTGCCAGAAAGTGAAAAATCAAACTTTCTATTTCTCTGACTTGGAGCACAGATCCACAGTTTGCTTCGTGGAGGAGTTTCACAGATGGATGGACAGCCGTCAGTGCTCCCAACGAGACCACAGCTTCAACCTCTGCTGTAATCACTTTTCCTTTCCCTACGGAAGTGATGTCTTCCTTCACTGCATCAAGATGATTATCATGGAACAAGGCAGAGATGGAGCTGAATCTAATGACTTGAGTCTCAGATTTGATGGTAAGGGAAATCTGGTTGCCTTGGTGCTAAAGTTTCAAACTGTTTACCACTACAGTTTCAACTATAGCAAAGGTAGGCAATTCTATGATGAAATCAGCCTCTGGATAGCAGGAGAAATGAAGACTGCCCCCATGGGGCTTCAGAATGGATGGTTCACCAGTAAACTGGAGCTTTACAACCTCCAGCACAGTGTTAGCACAGAGACAATGGTGGTCATGGGGTTATCCATAGCCATCTCCTTTGTGGTTCTGTTGCTCACCACTTGGAATGTCCTCCTTAGCATATTCTCCATTACAGCAATCACAGGCACTGTATTGGTAACAATGGGGCTTTTGGTTCTGTTGGAATGGCAGCTCAATTCAGTAGAGTCTCTCTTCATTTCAGCAGCAGTGGGCCTCTCCATTGACTTTAAAGTGAACTACTGCATCTCTTACCACTTGTGCCCACATTCTGATCGCCTGAGCCGAGTGGCCTTCTCCCTGAAGCAGATGAGCTGTGCCACTGCCATGGGAGCCTCTGCTTTGTTTTCTGCAGGTGTTGTCATGTTGCCTGCCACAGTGCTGGCATACAGGAAGCTGGGGATTTTCATAATGATGATCAAGTGTATCAGCTGTGGATTTGCCAGCTTCTTTTTCCAGTCTCTGTGCTGCTTCTTTGGCCCAGAGAAAAACTGTGGTCAGATCCTTTGGCCTTGTGCTCATGCCCTGAAAGACTATTCTGATGACCACCCCAGCCCCAATGGAACCTTTGCTTGTGGGGGAAATGAGAAGCAGAACAGATTATGGAAAGTTCAGGAGTCTAACACTGCAAATGAGCAGTACGAGCTTCAACCATTGGCCAGAAAACTTAGTGACAGTTTTGACACCAGCACTTCCACAAGCAAATTGTCCAACCGTCCTTCTGTCCTTTCTGAAGACATGCAGCTTCAAGACAGCAGATGCCCCAGGATGGAAATCCACCCTTCCCTTGAAAGAGACAGACAAAATCTAGAAGAGTCCCTTGGGGATCACCATGTAGCTCTTTGTCAGTGCCCTGCCCTGCAAACATCTTCTCCGTACAAGCATAGCAGCTCAGGAGCAGAAACAGAAATTCACAGAGAGAAACTCTGCAGAGACTGTAGATGTCAAAAATACGGTTCAAAGACCTGGAATAGATCTATGGTGGACCATCTTCACTCAGCCAACATGAAAGACGAAGGCCAGCTAAATAAATCTCGGTGTTCTAGCAACACTGTTCAACCGCAGTCAGACTATACCTCAGAAAATAGTAATATCCATGAAGCTGAAACTTATGAACCTCACAGATGCCTTTGTGCCACTGGCAGCTCTTTTGGTGTTCGGAATGTCTCCAGTGAGAAATCCCTTGGAGACTTTGAGCAGAGCATAAAACTTGCTGAATCAGCCAGCTCTTGTCCCGATATCTTGGAAGTCACTGATTCCTGCTGTCAAACACAGAGAGGTCACTTGAATGGGAAGAGAGACACCCTGAGGCTTCACCTGAGAGAAACTGTCTTTGACATACCTCCATCAGCATCACAGCAAAACAGCTCTTTGTGGAAAAACCGATTTGGATTAGGGAGTGAAGGTCCAGTTGTCTTACCAAACAGCAAGCCAGATATGCCTGATGTTTGGATCAAAAGGTCTGGTGCACAAAACTCCGGCTACAGCAGTTGAAATCTCAGAGACAACAAAACTGTTGCAGTGGGAAAGGAGAAAATGCATTTCCTGTCTGAACTGTAAATGTCAAATCTTTCCTCCTTCTCTGAACTGGGAATAATTCATGATGTTTCAGCTATGGAAATGCCTACATTTTCACAGAGCCAGCAAATCTGATATTAAAGAGATGAGGATTAGAGATTAATCTTAATACAGTACAAGCTTTCTGACCTCCCAGTGGCTAGTGCCATAGTCACAACAACTATCCCACAGGATTTGTTGAGCAGAACATGTTTGTCATCCCCTGCAGTGTGATTTGCTCTCTTGTCAAGTGCATGCAGGTGGGACATAATGATCAAAAAGCGACTCTCACTCAAAATTTAAAGGCAGGAAGAAATCTTATGTATAAATATAGCCAATATCGTGAGTCATTGGAGTCTAGCTAATGGCTGAAAAGAATATTGTTAAGCCTTTCTATTGAACCAGGTCTCTGTTTTATCATCAGACGCACAATATCCCCAAAGGAAATGTATTAAGATATTTGGGGTGGGGGTGGGGGAGTGAGGAGGTGGAAATCTGTCTTCTGGGTATGTTTCAGCTGGTATGATCTGCTATTGAGTCAAAAACAGACCATATAACATAATCCCAGAAGGCATTTCATATCAGGATTTCAGCTGGTTTTATGAGAGGTAATCTCTTCTGACAATGCTTAAGGTTTCAGCATAGGGTTTTTCTTTCCCTGAGAGGAAGTCATGTCCTTGTACCCTCTGTGACTAGGGCAGCTTATGCTGACTTTAGTAGCAAGTTTCCATCCTAGGTGTTTCATAAAAACCTGTAAAAATACTTTTTAAATTTTGCATATCTGCTGAATCTTGAAATTTACTTTTTTTTCTCAACCAGAAAAAAAAAATACTTCCTGCCTCTACCCATAATAAAAACTGAAGCTTAAAAAGACATTTTCTCTCTAAATGTCCACATAACAAATAAATACTTATGACAAAGATTCCTAAACTCGAGTAATGTTTTGTGCCTTTGCAGTGAATATTGTGATTCATGTTCTTCATGATGCACCTGTTGATTTTACTTGACAAGATAATAGGCAAGAGGAAATTTGCCCCTTGCGAAATCCATCTGTCAAGCCACACACTGTACCTTTTTATCCATTCATAGCATCAATGGCCATTTTTACACGGACTGCCCCCCCCCTCCCCCCCGCCGCAAGGTGTTTGGGGGGGTGTGCCGGGGGAGGGGGTCTGCGGTGGGTGGGTGGGTGTCCGCTCTGTGTTCGCCTGTGTGAACACCGAGCAGGATGGGTGGGGGTGCTTCCATGCAACAACCACCTCCACCCACGGAGCCCTCTGGAAAACCAGAGGCCCCGTGGGTGTAGGTGTCTGTGTGTCCGTGTAAAGGGACACCCACCCACCATGCTGAAACACCCACCCCCATCCGTGTAAAACCGGTCAATATGAGAAACTAACCAGGGCTGGGTTCTACAGGTGCACACAAGGGCATAATACAGTATAAGCCTCGTTAGCCACAGGAGATGTAAAAATAGCTCAAGTAATTGGCTGTACCAAGCAAAGAAGATGTGGCCTTAGTCACAGTTATGCTGTTATAACTTACAACATGCATAAGAAAGGAATTTTACTGGATTAAAAAAAAAAAAATATGTGGAACAAAATCACATCCCAGGGTAAATGCTAAATGCAGCATTTGAAATTGTGTGCTCTTTCTGTGACTGGATCCCTTCAGGATGAACTTTGTCATCTACTATCCTCACGACAGGCAGCACAGCTTCCATTCCACTTTCCTGCATGAATTATCTAAGGTGATAGATACCTAAACTATCTAAGGTCCTCTTCGTAGGGGAGCTGGAGAAGAAACGACAGAGGGAATAGAATAGAAGCTTATGAAAACATGAGCAGTGTGGAACCAGTAAATAGGGAATGATTATTTACTTTCACAAGTACTAGTAGAGCTAGAGGACATCCATGAAACTAACATGTAGCAGATTTAAAACAAATAAAAGAAAGATTTTTTTCACCCAGCGCACAGTTGTGAAATTTGTTGCCAGAAGATGTGGTCAAGGCCAGTAATATAGCTGGGTTCAAAAAAGGATTCGCCAAGTTTCTGGAGGATAGGTCCATTAGCAGCTAGTAGCTGGGTAGGTTTTGGGTAATGTAACCTCTTATTGGTGGGAGCTGGGAGTGATCAACAGAGAACGGATCACCCCATTGTGATCTGTCAGATACTTCTTCCAAGTGACTGAGGTTGGCCACTGTCAGACACAGGTGCTGGGCTCGATGGATCATTGGTCTGATCCAGTATGGCACTACTTATGTCCTTATGGGCCACTATTTGCAACTTCTGGGTGAAGGTGATCACTCTGAAAAGCAGCTCCAAGAATCCATCATTTGCAAATATCGCATCTGAGTTAAATGAAGTGGCATCCCTATTAAACAACATACATAGTACTGAAAGAACCGTCCCCATAGTTCTGTCCCACTTAAGCAGAAGTCCTTGTTAAGTGGCACAGACTGTACTTAAGCCAAGTTTGTCTCCTCATTGTCCTTTTCCCTGTTCAGATATTATGCAAGGACATTCATCAAGTTGGAGGACAGGGGATGTGAGGGAGTGCAGCAGGATCTGGGACAGAACTACAGAAGTGTACTACAGAAGTCCACACATGGAGCACAGATGCCACAGACACACAAAGCAGTGCCACCAGAGTTCAAAGGAGTTTCAAAGGGCTTCAAGGCTTCTCTGTTCCCTCCAGTGGTTCATTTTTCCCTTTGCATCCAGCACAAACTCCTTAAACTCACCTTCAAGGCTCTTCATGGCTTTGCTTTTCCCTATCTTTCTCCCTCATTTCATGCTACGTTCTCTCCCAGGAACTTTTTGTTTGCGTTCATTTGTGTGTATTAATACAAAATTTAAAATATTTTTTAAAAACTGCGCATGTACAAAATGGCCACCAGGGCCATTCTGCATGTGGGTGCCCTTTTCCAAAATGGTGCTGGCAGTTTCAGCGCCATTTTGGAAAAGGGCTGCTGTTGTGTGCATGTGCAAATGAAAAAGGATGCACATGCGCAGAATGGCCGAGGTGGCCATTTTGCACATGCACTGTGATTTAAAAAAATTAATTAAAAATAAAATAAAGTTTTAAAAAATCACTATGCACGAGCAATGGCTGCTGGACCATTCTGCCCATGTGCACCCTTTCCTAAGGGCACACAGCAGCGTTGGCAACATTTTGGAAAAGGGCCACATATGCTTATTTTTTTTAATTAAAAATGAAATAAAAATTAAAATGGTAGTCATTTACAAAAACCCCTAAAACCAATGTTTGTTGTAAACAAAAATTAAAACAAATGGGGTGCCTTCTTTACACCCCTACTTTACTCCTCTTCCAGTCACCCACCCGTCTCCTACTCCCTATACCATTTTCACCCTTTCTCTTATGCTGTCTCCTATGCTTAGAAAGCCCTCCCAAAACACACATGCTGTGCTTCCCCCTCCTTTCAGACCCCTCATAAAGACTTCTCTCTTCCATTAGGCTTTCCTTATCTCTCACCTCACCCCCCACAACTTGTTCACTGATGCTCCCTCAATTGTCCTGTCATTCAGAGTCTCTTTGCCCCTGTAACTAAGCTAAGCATGTGTACCTGTAATTTCTCAACTTCATTAATGTAGCCCTGTGTTCCCTTCTCCCTTGTTTATCCTAGACTGTAAGCCTCAGGGAGCAGAGGCTTGTCTCTAATTAATGATTGTTCAGTGCCAGGTACAATGGCAACACTATATAAATACTGAAATATTAATAATTAATAAATTATAAAGGACAGCAGGAGTCACTCTCTCTGAGGTTTCCAGACCTGGCCCTAGTATGAACTTCTACACAAATTCCTGAGCAACGTGAGAGGGACACTAGTGTTTTTACACACGTTTCTCCTGCATGTTTGCTGTAAAATCTGGAACTTTCTGTGTGTCTAAATCACTCACTTAAACATCTGGCTCTTTGAACTTCCGAATAGAACTTCTCCCAGAACTTTTGTGTGTAAAAAGTTCTCCTGGTAAACTGCTTTGCTCCAGGCAGCTGTGGTCACTTGGTTTCCACGGCAGCCCCTCACGTCTATAGCTGTGGCTACTCTAGGCTGCCTCAGGGCAGTGTGTGTGAAGAAGGCATCTGGAACTTCCTTGTGGACTTGTAAACCTGGAAGATTGAAAAATCTGGAACTTTGTGTGTGTAAAAATGTCCATTGTTATGGAATCAATGACAGACAGACACCTTGTAGAGATAACTAAAGCTTACTTGGTCCCAGAAAGCACTGTGCACAAATGTTCAGAAGTCAGTATGCATCATGGGAGCAGGCCATAAATACAAATTATCACACTAGTGCACTGCACCAACAGATACCATCTGAGAACTAGACTGTGGAAGATGACACTCAAGTAACCACAGAAACATACAATGAACATGTTTCTCATTGAATGACTATGGAAATTTCTGTAATGCTATGTGTATATTTGCTACATGGATAATATAACATTTGAGAGCAAGCAACCAAGAGAGTCAACAGATTTTATGCATAAACCTTGATTTCTTTTTCTACTCCCATTATTGTGCAAGTAGCCCAGGTGTTTATGAGAGAAACAATGACTGAAGTACAAAGCTGAGGTCAGTCATACTCACGGATTCCTCCTATTTATAGCCCTCATGCAACACAATTCAGTTTATAGCCTAGG
The DNA here is from genome assembly GCA_003113815.1 of Sphenodon punctatus. Classification (NCBI taxonomy): domain Eukaryota; kingdom Metazoa; phylum Chordata; class Lepidosauria; order Sphenodontia; family Sphenodontidae; genus Sphenodon; species Sphenodon punctatus. The sequence continues at coordinate 423,905 of QEPC01001090.1, read as the reverse complement.
GGCCCAAAGGGAAAACGGAATATTCCAAACCACATCCTTTACTGTTGGTCCAAACTTCATTACCAATCCTCAAGGTACAGTGTCACGGACCCTCAGACGCCATGATCATGAGCAACTCATGAGGGTTTTACCTTCAGGTCTCTTTGAGTGTCTCTACATGTTAAAGTAACCGAATGCTCCATGGAACTATCCGTGACCATCATCCCAAGGCAGAGAAATGTGACCAAATATTCAAACTGTTCCCTGTTGGTTTGGTTTTACCTCTCCTCTATCTGTATGCTGCCCGCATGGACTCTGGCCACCAGGGGGAGCACATTGAGTGACAACAATATGGGAATTATCCCTCTGCTCAGTTCTTTAGCCCTGAAGCGCCAAAGGTGGCAGCCTCACATTGAAATTGGCATGTGCGGCACATTCATGCTTAATCACGGAGACGGGAACTACATCCCAAAGCTCCCATGTCTCTGTGGTAGCCTGGCAGACTGTTGCCCAGTGGCAGAGCGGTGTCATTGGTCAGATGTTGATTCTGTACCGTGTGTTTGGTTGAGCCATTGGTCTCCTAAGGAATTCCCTGGGTATATTGCAGGCAGCAAACACCCACAAGCCCATGTTTACTCTGTCGCTGCTCCTGCGCTTGGATGAGTAAATATAACACTTGCCCCGGGGTTGATTTTTAAATTTAAAAAACCACACAAATAAAAACAAAACCGGTAGAGTCGTTTACGAAAACCCCAGATATATGGGACCAAGACCATTTAGGGCTTTAAAGGGCCACAACCCTTTGCAGCACAGTCTGGGAATCCCCATTGCTTTGCCTAGCGAAGACTGGGAGGGGAAGCCGCGTTCCGCCAAACTTACTGCAGTACGCATGCGCAACTGCACTTGGGAAGGCAGCTTTGCTGTTTGCGCATGCGTCTTGGGGCCCTCTCGGGGCGGGGCTGGAGGGAAGGCGGTGCCTATTTCAAATGGCGGCGGGAGCGAGCTGGGCTGAGGTGGGTGCGTCGCGCGTTGCCGTTGCGGTGCTGCAGAGCCGGGGCTGACGGCGCTTCCCAGGGGTTTCCTGTAGTCCTCGGGGTCACGAGCCGCTCCTACCTGCTGCCCTCCGCCCTAGTCCCCCGCTAGCTACTGGGCTCCCCGGCAGGGGCTGGGCTGCGCTCGGCTTGTTCTTTGCCGCTTCGCAGAGAAGCTGCAGGGAGCAAGAACTAGCAACTCCCCGCTGGGAAAACCGGTAACACGCGCCTTCCGCCATCTAGACTAGGGCCGGGGCCGGGGGCCCGGTTGTGTATCTGCTTGGAGCCGCCTCTGCGGTTTGTTTGCAATCTTGCCGTTCAGATCGCTGTTGCCTTGTGCTAATGAAGGAGGCGTGTGTTCCTGGCCGCCGGCTTGGGCTGCAGCCGAATCTTCCTTAACTCTTTCAAATAAGGAGCAGTGTGTACACGCAAGTGAGAGAGCTTCATTTTTCACATAACCTTTGGCATGTCAGTTTTGCATCCGCTACTGTTAATAACTCTGAAATGTCTGGGTGAGTGGCTTTCTATGCTGTTGTTGTGGGGTTTTTTGTTTTCCCCTTCCTTTTTGTGCGAGGAAGGTCTGTGTGGCCCCAAGCCTTGCCTATACCATCAACAGTAGTTGGTCAAATATATCGTTTGAATTACTTCTTCTCCATCTCTGTTTTTGGTGACTCGTTCATTCATTGGCCTAAAACTTGTGCCTTTCTGTAGTCATTTGGTCAAATATTAAAGCTCATGTTTGTTTTTATTTTTTGTTCTGCAGACTATGAAGAACTTGGCAAATGAAAGGTCTAAGATCCCTGTCTATACTTTTCAACACCCTGCTGTCCCCAGCAAAAACTTACCACTAGGTTTGTTACTCAGACTTGACTTTATTACCTTCTGCTTTCTTCTGTGTATTGTGTGATCTTTCACTAATTAACACCTTTCTCAAATGGCTTAATATGAAAGATGGGGCTGAAGTTGGTTCCCTGTTCCCTGTTCCTTATTTCTTAATTCCAATTACCAAAGGTAGAAATGACCAAAAAGAACCCATGCCAGACCTGGCCTGTGGTTTTGGTGTGCCAGCTGTGCCCCTTCCCCTCCCCCCCCCTTTGCTATCTGCTGTATACATAGCCTCGAATAAGGAGCTGGGTTTGGGCTGGGATTACTGTGCAAAAACCTGTAGAAGGATGCTTGAGTGCAATCCTGACTCCATTCAAGACTAAATTTCTAGACTAAACTTAATATGTAGACTAAATTTCTACATACTAGTTTAATGGCTATGCCCTGAAACCATTTACCTCTTTCAGGTGTGTAGCGAGTGGATGTGTTAAGGCAGATTTGGTTTTCTGCAGAGAGAAAAGATGATCACTTCCTGGAATAGATGACCACAGTCACTCTCTAGAAGAGGCTAAAATGATGTGTCATTGTGAGGTTATTAATCTGACAAACCTCCATTACTTACAGCAGGGATTCTTTATGTCCTCCTACTGGGATACCCCAGGACCCCTTTTATGTATTGAAACCAGCTTAAGATGACTCTCCTATTAACTAGTTCTTCTGACTCCTGTTTACAATTTCTTTTGAATCCTTGATCATACAGTAGTTAACTCTGATTGATCTCCCTTGCTCTGGTTTATTGAGAATGTACAGATGTTTAGATTTGACAGTTATACTTCAGACATGGGGACCAAAACTATTACCTGTCTTTGAACCTATTTTGTGGTGTGTGAGAGAGAGAGACCAAATTCTAACACTGGAAAAATAATAGATTCCAGGAGTATTAACCAAAGCAAAAAACTTAACAGTTTAAAAATACTTAAATGCACAAGAGTTTTCTTAAAATACAAACAAAAAAACAATTCAGTACAATTACAATTCAAAACACCTTTCACTCCATACATTGCAACAAAACATAAATGCCAAAAAGCATAGAAATTAATTATTTAATATTTTATCATCAACATACATATATTACATGTACTAAATTCTTTACCATACTTCATTTTTGTTAATAACTAAACATGCACATCTTACAATTATAAAACTAATTTATTATAATTTGACAAGGAACAATTTTGTCAGAGCATTAAGGCTTTCTACATAACTTCATTGTGTACAATGAATTGTATAATGTCTACACTCACATTCTTCATTGTATGAACGGTATACAATTTGTATACATGTAAATTTAATTTACTCTGACAAAATTGTTCCTTGTCAAATTGCTTGGGGGTGGTTCAGGTCGGGGTGGGGGGATGGAGCAGGGGGGGGGGACATGAGGCTTTCGTGGGGCCTGGGGGGGGGCAGGAGGCTTGCGCGGGTCAACACATGTGAAATGGTTCCAGTGGGAAACAGTTAACCAAAAATGGTCAAGCTCCCAAGGTCAGAAAATGTAGCAGTCTGTCACTGAATGCTACAAGATCAACCAAGGCAGTTCTTGAAACATCTATATTAAGTGAAAACAAAGTGGATTTTTTTTTTTTTTTTGAGGAGACAAAGAAGAGTGCTACATCCAACAGTTATTGTGCAGTTGAACTTTGTGGAAAACTACAGCATTAAACACCAACGTAAAGTGCACACTGGTCAAATCAGCAGGGGACTGTTTCACAGTGTTTGCCTGGATGGGGGAAACTGAACAGGCATATGTGTTTGTAAGCGATGAGTTGGACCACAACCAGTACTACTTACTTTCTTGGATAGGCTTCTTCTAGAACTAAAGCATAACAATCCTGATCTTGAGGCAGTAGCATTTTTCAGCGATGGAGAGGATGGCATCACGGTTTAAGCAGTGGTTGCTTTTCATCAAGCTCTCATTCATAGAAAAGGACTATGGACTGACAGTGTCTTAGTATTTTTTTTGCCACTAGCCACAGAAAAGGAGGTGTGGCTGGTATAGGTGGCTCATTAAAGAGAGCTGTATAGTGAGAAAGTATGGCTGGACTTGTGATTAGCACTGCCCAAGAATTTGCTGAAGTGGTAGCAAAAAAAGCACCAAAGATCCATGTAATTTTCATTGGGAAAGAACAGATAGAGGGTCACTGAGAAAAGCTTGATAACAGATGGCAAAATACATCTGCACTTCCTAATACATTGTCTACGCATTTTATCCGTCCAGTGGAATCGTACGTTGTTGAGTACAGCTTGTACTCATTTTCTCCCCCATACATACTTTCCAAAGCTTGGAATCGGGAGACGATCCGACAAGTGTCAAAAATAACCCAAGTCACCCCAAATCAGTCCATACCGAATAGTGATCCAGCACCTGAGCTGGGACCACTGGTGGTTGTCACCTGGTGATTTTGTTCTTTTATTGTATTCAGGAAAGAAAACTGATAAAAGTATGTTGGTCAAGTTGTTTCTGTGTCTAAGCCAGACATGGAAGCTCCTTTTCTTCGGAAGCATGACACAAATGGGATGGTATTTGCCCCCCCTCTCCCCGGTGGAAGATCCGTGTTGGGTGGAGGAACAGCAAGTGGTTCAGAAATTGCCAGATTGTCATTAGTTTCAGAAACAGTTGCCAATTTTCAACACCCATCATGTAAGCTGCGTGAATTGAACCACACACCAATTTTCCTAATACCTTACCCCAACCCTCACTAACTTACTTAATGTTTTAATGTTAATAAATAGATGTGCTTCATGACTTACCTGATTTTTTTTCTTTTAAGCTTGCACTACAAAATGATTCTGTTACTGCACAAGTTAATTCCGTTACTCTTATGTTTGTCTTTATTCTAATTACATGACAATATGCAGAGAAAAACTAATGAATACAAAACTTTGAAGATTGTCTACTTTACAGGAAAAAGTAGTCACCTGTCCAAGATTGTACATTGGGCTGAATTTGCAAATGATTGCACTAAGTGCAGAAAAGGATGTCCAAAACAGATGGTTCTGTTACCTAAGTATTTTGAACATTTCAGACACTGACCACGATCCACCTTGGCTGTGCGACCAGCACAAGGGGCCTTGCGCTGGCGGTAGGGTCGAGAGCAACAATCCGCTGGAAGCGGGGTGAAGTGGGGTGTGAGCATCGGCGGAAGCAGGGTTCTTCCAGCCAGATGGCCCCACCCCCTCTGACGGAGTGATGGACAATTGGCCACAAACCCTGCAGTAGGGAAGGGGACACAGCCCAAAAAAGGGGTTCCCTACCTGTTGGGTGTGCCCCACTGGAATTGGGGGCACCCAACCAGAGGATAGCCTACCAGCCCCCCTTCTTCCCCCTCCTCCCCCACAGCAAATAGAGAAAGGGCACCAGCGTGGCTCGGAGCAGGAGTAAGGACCACACAGTCATAGGAACTTGGGCACCATCTGCCTGGAGTCCCTAGAGCCACTGCACCCCTGCCAGGACAGCCCCGAAGACACCATGGCATGAAAGACCTGGCCAGTCCTCGGCGAGGCCTTGCCCCATCACCTTTGGTCCATGTGCAGCCAGGTCACACATGGAACCAACCGGGGCTCTCGTGCCCTGGGTGTCTCGGGCTGGCTGGGCAGGGGGCAGAGGATTTAGGGACTCCAAGCAATCCCCATCTGCCCCCTACCTGCAGCTCAGTCCCATTGCTCCATCTCCCTCTTCCTTCAAGGAGTAGAGCTGAATGCGGTGCTGTGGCCACCAGGGCCCCAACGCTCAAGGATGAGATCCTAGATGGTGCCTGACTGGAATGGACTGTGTCAAACCAGAAGATACCCAGAGAAGCCTGGGGTAAGGACTGGGAAGGTACTGAGACAAGTGGCCTGTTTGGTCAACATTTATAGCTCGCCCCCTCCTGCTAAATGGCAGCTCGGGGCAGTGTATGATAAGCAATAAAACAAAATATAAAAAGTACAAAATACAATAAAAACAGCTTAAAATCAAACCCATTTGGCCCAACTAAAACCCACATCTCCCCACAAAAAGAAGAGAAACCACCCATTACCCGTCTCACTCACCAAATGCCTAGCGAAACAGCCAGGTCTTACATGGTCTATGGAAGGAGGGGGGAACTGGAGAGAGGCAAACCTCCGATCACCAAGAATACCTTCTTGAACATCGCTGCTCGAGAAACTTGGGGGACCTCCAAGAGGGTGCCCGCAGCCAACCGCAGGGGCCAATCCAGGACACAAGGGATGAGGTGGTCCCCCATGTATGTGGAGCCCAGGCCATATAAGGCTTTAAAGGTAATAACCAACACCATGAACCAAGCCTGGAAGACTAGGCAGCCAGTGCAGAGAATGGAGCATTGGTGTTATGTGCTCTGGGTGGCCCATCCCCACCAGGAGGCGGATTGCCACGTTCTGCACCAGCTGCAGTCTCTGGGTCGTCACCAAGGGTAGCCCCCCATAGTGTGTTGCAGTAGTCCAGTATCGAAGTGATGGATGAACTTAGTATTGCATCAATACCTTAGTATTGATTGTACATATGGAATATGGACTGTGCTTGTGTGAACTGTGAGTGGAAGCACTGTAAATAAAGGACACTTTGTGGTGAAGATACCACCTGGGCTGGCCTTATGCAGGGTGCCGATCCTGCAATGACTTAACCCCAGGGACCCCACCCCATTACAACATCTGCTAGTATGTTTGGGGACTCTTGCATGGCAAGCCTTAATTACTCTATTTACAGTAGTGGCCAGACAGGGCAGTTAGTGAGTTCCTCTTGTGAACATGACTTGCTCTGGCCAAATATATGCTCTGACAGAAGAGGGCTGGAAGAGAACGAACCAGTAAAAGATTACAAGTACGAGGACCAGGAGCCCATGGTTGTGTTTTGGTGTTTTAGTGGGGCTTAGCAAAAAATCTTTCTGATATTGAGGTTCGTTTTCGAAGCTTGTGTTTGGACAGAGCTAAAAGTTCAGCAGCACTTAGACTAACATACAAATGGTTCATGTTTTCATTCAACACTGACCAACTTCAATGAACAAAAGGTTTTCTATATCGGATGCCCTACCATAGCCTGTTTGACACCTCCCAGGTTTGAGAAATCTATATATTTTTAATTGACTTGCTAAATTAAGACTCGTGTGTGATATTTAGAGACTGCTAGCATGAGGAGACCAAGCAGATGCTAATGACTGAGACATGGATTTTTTGTACAGCTAAGGTTTCTTTGGAAATGTGGGCCTTGGCTAGCTTTCTCCTATGAATTCCTCTACATGTCTCTTCATCAGGGGATGTTAAAAAATAAACCTTTTCTATTGCAGAGACACAGACGCCATTTCCATCAAAGAAGCAGTGTCTTGGCAAGAATGTCGAAGTAGTAGAATTCAGCAGAAATCCTAACTTCACTTTTTGTTCAAATGTTCCTGAAAATGTTATCTTCAAAGCTGCAAATCAAGGGTAAATGAAAAATGTGTGCTTATGAACAGACTTGTATTCGAACTTGATGATGAATAGCTCAGAATATTTTTATGAAGTGTCAATGTGCATAGATAGCTTTCAATTTTTAAACCAAGCTGGTGGTCTGCCAAAATGCTACAAGCTACTGATGCAACATTTTTGTTTAAGACTCTCTAGATCTACCAAGAAAATAGAGCCATCTGTTAAGAAGACAGCAACAACCCTTCGAGGGTAAGTAGCTGCTTACTATCTGCTGTTGTACAGGATTCTATACAATTGGGCTGCAGAACAATATCATAAATGTGATAAACTGAACTGCATATATGGAGCCCCAAACCCTCTAACTTAGTGTCTACTAGATGTTAATGCAGAATGGTTTATATCCCTTGCTGTGCAGGTGACTGGAGACGAGACTGGCCCAGGGAAGGAAGTGTGTGTGTGTGTGTATAAACACACCCCTCAAATCTTTAACTAGTAATTCTATCTGAGTAGTCAACACTGACCTCCATGATCACTTGTGTTTGACCCTACAGAACACTGAGCCGACACAGAATGGAGGCAGAGCTGAAAGACAAGAACCAGTTGTTGGAAGCAGCCAAATCCCAACTTCACTCAAAGCTGGCAGGAACACAGGTAGAAAACATATTTAGCTAGTCGTCCAATGATTGCTTGGCAATACACTTAAGAGACGCAAGGGGGATAATGCTGTTGCTTGATAAACCTGGATCTAAAGTTTCCCGTATGTTACCCACCTGCTTGCCTAAAATTATTGCTGCTCATTGAATTTTCACTAGAAAGCAATAAGCTTTAAAAAGTGAAAAGCACTGCATCTCTTCTCACAGGGTTCTCCTCTGGATGGCCAGCTGCGTACTATGAGGTTAGATTCCCCACCTTGACCACCAGGGGCTGGCTTCAATTTTCTGGAGTATGCTCAGTGGGGATCTGACCCCCAGTGCTCCAGTTGATAGCCTCTCTTGAACAGCAGGACACAGACGTCATCCTCTGTCCAGAAGGAGAGCTAAATTGAGAGGCAGGTCCTAGGTAGGGCTCTAGGGGTGCCGGGGAGCCCTTCATTGTGCACCACAGAGTTCCTCCCCAGGATCGTCAGGGAGGAAGCCTCTGGTCCTGGTGCTCTGGTTCCCAGGGGTCCCAAAGTCCAGTAGAGAGTGCCTAGCGGAGCTCCTTGCAGGGCCTCCAGTTTGCCACGAGGCCCATCGGCATTTCCTGGCTGCAAACACCCAGTGGGGAGTCTGTATAAGCGGCAAAGGCTGAGACGACAGGAGCCCCCTTGCAGCCAGAGGAAGCGCCACTACCGTGGCGGAGAGAGTTGGCTAGGCCCACCCAGGAGGTCGGCAGCCTAGAGAGCAGCTGGAAAGAGAAACCAAAAGCAGCCACGGTGGCTCCTTTCCCATCCAAACATGGCCAGTGTCAGGAAGGGAGTCCAGCATGGTGAACCAACAACCAGTAAGATCCCAGGGCCAGCCATGGATCCCCATAGGCTGGTCCTGAAAGAAATCCTGAGCTCATTACAGGGTTTAAAATGGGAGAAGCGCAACCCGTGCCCTTAGAAAAAAGCCACAAAGAGGAAGAATCCCTTTTAAAGTGGCCCCTCTAGACAAGGAGAAGGGGAAATGCCCAGTACTTGGGCGGGCAGGAAGAAGGGGCTCTTGGATTTCATCTGCCCCTTTAAAAAAAAAAAGGGGGGGGGGGGCTCATCAGAACAAGAGCCGAATCTGTCCTCTGGCCCGGAGTGCCACATTCCCTGACAGTGCACTAAAAGGAAGCCAAAATGTAATCTGGGCTGCTACCTCACCAGAGGAAGACAGTGGGAATGACGCAGCCTCTGAGGGGGGACCTTTTGGCCCTCATCCTCCTCTATGGGCCAAATCCTTGACTCCCTGGCAGAGTTCTCAAAAGACCCAGACAGAGAATTCCTGATCAAATACCAGGATGAAATATTTGAGCAGATGTGCCAGGCTCTGAAATTAAAAAGGAAAAACAGCTGAGGGATTCTTCCAACTCCTTGGAGGAGGCGTTGAATCGGGAGTACATCCCTAAAAACCATTCCAAAGATAAGGGCATGCTTCTGGATAAGACCTTTTAAAAAAAATTTATTAGGGCCACGGGACAACACCCGGCCAGGGCATTCATACTCCACAAAACACAAGTCCCTTTATTCTCTCTAAGAACGACCCCATGCTAGCGACTCCGAAGGTGAATGCAGCCCCTCTGGCCAGGAAATCGGTTTTCCCTACTAAAGGGGACTTGTTTTCCCCAAAGATCCCACAGACAAGGGAATCAAGGTCAGTTTTGTGTAGAAACTTTGAAACAGCAGCAGGCATTAAGATGGCCACCCTGTCATCTTATTTCACAAGAGATATGTTCTGGGTGGAGAGAAGAAGGGAACCAGATACATCCCCAGACCTTACCAGGGCCTTAGCTACTATAATCGGGCCATAGCAACAAATACAAGCCCCGCTGGGACAAGCAAAGCCGTACAGGGAACCAGCCCCGTTCTAAGGAGAGAGGTGGAATGGACAATTCAAAATCTGACTGTATCTCTCCCCGGCAAAGCAAAAGGGGAGGGGGTGGTCCCCCAAGAACCACAACAAAAAAGGAACAAATCCAGGAACCCAGGAGTAAGGAAATGTAAATGCCTATACATGCTAATAGAAAAACAAATGTGTGATTCATTAAACAAAATAAATAGAAGGTGCATAAAGTATATCAATTTATTAATACAAAATAATATGCTAGCATGTAGGCAAAATCAGGCAAACAATGAAAAAACAAATGTACCACCAACACAATATCAACTAAAACAGGAAAACCTAAACATGTACAAAATATGAATGGGAAAACATAACCAATCCAGCAACACAAGCGTAACAAGCCCCTAGTCTATATGCCTGTTTCATATACATACATCTCCTAGATGCTATGTTTCATTATCCTGTATAATTGATAAATAATGGAAGGATGGTTCTCCCTTTTCATACAGCAGAGTCAACTTCTCCGACTACAGTTAATCCTCAAGCTTAGTTTCCTTCTGTCGTACAATGAAAAGCAAAGTCAACTTCGCCAATACTGATTAATTGCTAATTTGGTTTTCCTGTGAAGATCTTCCTATACCCCTTTACTTGATATAAGAAGGTTGATTCCCCTCTTCCACATGGCTGGAACAGTCTTTCCTCCGCTGATAAAACACCGTTTCTATATTAAAAGCAAAGCCAATTCAAAATTACTTTGTAAATAAATCCTTTATTATTATTAATATTATTTATAATAAACATTTATATAGCACCAGCCATGTACCTGGGTCTGTACAGAACATAAATAGATGCGCTCCCTACCTGTGGCTTACAATCTAAAAAACAAGGAGAGGGAGAGGGGAGAGACGGGAGAAGACAAACATTCAGGCGGATGTGAGGTCTCAGGTGCGTGTGCTTGGCTTGGTTACAATCAGGTTGGTTGCAGCAGTCTGCAGAGGAGGGCAGACTAAGTATATGGGGAAAGGCTAGTAGGCATTGGGAAAGGCGGCGAGGAAAGAGTGGATGTTGAGGGATTTGAAGGAGCGGAGGGAGGGGGCAAGGCGGATGTGGGTAGGGAGGGAGTTCCAGGCATGGGGGGCAGCGAGGGAGAAGGGTCAAAGGCGGTTAGCTGAGCAGGAGGAGTGAGGGAGGGGACAGAGGAAGAGCGGAGAGCACGTGCAGGAGTGCATAGGGAGATTCCTCATTAACTGACTGTCCCCATTGTGCACTAAGGGACAAATGCACTTGGAGGGATTTGCAGTTTTTAATACTTCTATGGAGCGTGTCTCTGGTGGATTCTTTGATGTTTACTAAAGTTTGCGCTTTGACTGAAGCTTTTCCCACACTCAGGGTATGTATAGGGCTTCTCTTCTGTGTGCATCTTTTGATGGCTATAAAGGCCTGAGCTCGCTCTGAAGCTTTTCCCACATTCAAGGCATTTCTCCCTCTGACTCCTGGCAGTGATCCGCTGGGTAGCTCTGCGGATGACCGTCAGGAGGCAGAAGAAAGAAGAAACCTACTGCGCATGCGTGGAGCTGCCCGCCATTTTGATCAGTCTTTTCTTCTGCCTTCGGCCGTCGGAGGTGTTTTCAGCGGCGTCTGAAAAGACAAAGCAACAATAACAGTTTAGGTTTTCAAGAAGATCTAGAACGAAGAAGCGGGGCATTAGGGCAAGAGCTTCCCTCCCAGAAAAGGGATCCTCATTCTCGGCCCGCCAGGTTGCCGCGCAAAGCGCCCGGGAACCGGGGAGCAGTTGGTCTCCGGGGACAAGAGGCTGTGGCCTACCCCAGCGGTTTAGGTACCGCGGAGCCTCATCGCTGTAAGTCTCCCCCCGCTCTGGGTCCTTACACCGCTTGCGGGGGTAAGGACCGGCCGCGCCGGAGTGTGAAAAGCTCCCAACGCTTCACACACACCCCACGCGCATAGCACGTGGGTCAGAATTGAGCCGATGGAAGGAGCGGGGTCAGGGGAATCCCACCAGGCTGCCCCCCCTCAGGGAGGGGAGGCCACAGAAGCACCCGGCATGGCGGCAAGGCTCGACAGGATCCTTCTAGCGCTGGAGCGCTTAACTCAGGTACAGAGTGGGCCCCCAGGTGTCGTGCCCCCTGTTACTCCCAGCCACGACACGGAGCTCGATCTGGGAAAACCCCAAGAATCTTCAACCCAGGGCTCTGGGGCGAAGAAGGCCCCTCCTAGAGCTGGGGGGTCAGGTCTGGGGAGAGCGGGAAAAGCCCAGCACAGGGACAAACCACGCTCAGTGAAGAGCAAGGCAGCCAAGCGCCACCTACAGGCCGCTGCTACCAGGATCCTTGATTCACCTCAGTCTTCTGAGGATGAGAGTGAGACTGAGCCCCAGCCAAAGAGAACTGAAATGCAAGCCACCTCAGAGCTGGCTTCAGACTCAGAGGGGGAGTGGACAGATTTGGAGGTCTTGGATGCTCAGGGCTCTGCCCAGGAGACCCAGGACCGACTCAGGCATTTTCCTTTCCAGCGTAAGGGGGAGTTTATGCCGCAAGTATCAAAAACCCTTAAAATTGTAGAGAGACCAGTCAAGGAAGTATCCTCTGACTCCCAGGAGGAGGAGGAACGGGAGTATATCCCTTCTGTCCATGGGAAAGACCAGGGTTTTCCTCTGGACAAGGCCTTTGAGAAGTTGATCCTTCAGGAATGGAAACATCCTGAAAAAGGACAGAGGATGAATAAAACTCAGGCCTCCTTATATGCCTTGTCTAGGCGTAAGGAACCCCTATTTAAAAATCCTAAGGTGGATGCGGCAGCAGTCTCCCTGGCCAAACAAACCGTGTTCCCAACTGAGGGAGACTGCTACCCCAAGGATGCAACAGACAGGGCAGTGGAGAATGCACTGCGTAGGGGTCTAGAATCGTCATCTAATGCAGTGAAAATCAGCGTGATTTCCTCCTGCGTGGCCAGAGCTCTAATGGCTTGGTTACAAGAAGCACAGGATCCAACCATCTCAGACAGGAGAGCTCAGACCTTGTCATCCAGAATTAACTTGGCTGCCTCTTTCTTAGCAGACTCCACCATGGACTCTATGTTATGGTCAGCCAGGTCTATGGCAAACTCAGTCTCAGCCAGACGTAAACTCTGGCTCAGATCATGGGACGGAGACAATACTGCCAAAAACCTCCTCACTGCTGCTCCCTATAAGGGTTTTAAGTTGTTTGGGGTCTGCCTTGACAAAGTATTGGCAGACGCTAATGACAAGGCCAAGCAAAGAAATTTACAACAGATGGGGGCTAGGAAGCATTTTTTTCGTGGCCCCAGCTTCAAACCCAGAGGGGGATATGGTTCAGGGTATGGCTCCGGTAGAAAATTTCAGAGTCAGCCCAGACAGGACCAGCCTGGACGCTTCTTTTCTCGTAGAGGAGGTAGGGGACACAATTTTAGGCAGGACAAACAAAGACCCAAGGTTTTCCCTCAGAACTCAAGAAAACAGGAAGCATGACTACATGGGGGACTTACGGGTGGGAGGCAGACTGCAGCTTTTTTCAGAAGAGTGGGAGCAGTCCGTCGGCGATGCCTGGGTCTTACAGTGTGTAAACCCAGGCTACAAAATAGAATTCAAAAGGCCTCCCTCCGAAGCATTCATCATCTCCCCAAGGTCCGCCAACAGCCAAAAGCACTTAGCCATGCTTCAGGAATTACAACGGCTCAGACACATCGGAGCAATAGAACCGGTGCCTCCAGATCAGCGGGGGCGGGGCCTCTACTCCCTTCTCTTCCTGGTTATGAAGAAATCGGGATCTTGGCGAGCGGTCTTGGACCTCAAGAGACTAAACAGAGCGGTCCGGAGCCAAAGATTCAAGATGGAAACCGTAACATCAATATGTCGCACCATCAGGAAACAGGACTGGTTAGCTTCCCTAGACCTCAGGGACGCTTACCTTCACATCCCGATTTGGGAACCCCATCGACAGTGGCTCCGATTCATCTACCAGAACACACACTTCCAGTTCAAGGCCCTGCCATTCGGCCTGTCGTCTGCACCACGAACCTTCACGAAGGTACTGGTTCCACTGGTGGCGAACCTTCGCAAGGAGGGGATTCACATATACCCGTATCTCGACGACCTCCTACTGCGGGCACAGAGTCTCACCAAACTCCAGGCGGATATCGATCAAACCATACAGTACCTAGGGATGCACGGCTTCCTAGTGAATCGGGACAAAAGCCACCTGATTCCGACGCACCAGATCGAACATCTGGGGGTATACATCGATACCATCTCAGGAGCCGTTTACATCCCGACAGAACGACAAGACAGGATCCGACAGAGAGTCCGCCTCCTAAAGATCCAGAAGCGGGCAAGACTAAAGAACCTAGCTCAACTGTTGGGCCTTCTAGTATCTTGCACGAGACAGGTGCAGTGGGCAAGATTCCACCTTCGCCCCTTGCAGCGGCTGCTGCGACCTTTTCAGCAAGATCTTACCAGCGGAAAAAATCCGTGGGTCAGAATTCCAACTTCCCTACCACGCTCAATGTCCTGGTGGTTAGGCCCAGCCGCTTTCCAGACGGGCGTCCCGCTAGAGGAACCGGAAAGGGTGGTAGTGACAACGGACGCAAGTTTGAAGGGCTGGGGAGCCCACATGGGATCAGTGTCGGTCCAGGGTCTGTGGTCACAGCAGCAATCACAGATGAGCATCAATACCCTCGAACTAACAGCGATCCGCCTGGCTCTACAACGTCTAGCCCACGACATCGGCAAGGCGCACGTCCTGGTGTATACGGACAACATAACAGCGAAAGCGTATGTAAATCACCAGGGGGGCTCGAAATCCAGGCATCTACATCAGGAAGCCATACAATTGTTCACCTGGGCGGAAATCAACCTGAAATCCCTAAAGTCACTCCATATAAAAGGGGTACAGAATATTCAAGCGGACTGGTTGAGTCGCCAATCGATAGACCCACACGAATGGAGTCTCCATCCGGAGGTATTCAGACTTCTGACAACAGCATTCGGTTACCCGGTGATAGACCTTTTCGCGACGAAAGAGAACCGGAAGACAGCTCGGTACATGACAAAGACAAGGGACATATGCTCAGAAGCAGTAGACGCTCTAAATCAACGATGGCCAAAAGGCCTGCTATATGCCTTTCCACCGACTCCTCTCTTAACCAGAGTAATAGCAAGGATCATCACGCAAGCAGCACACGTGATTCTCGTAACCCCTTGGTGGCCGAGGAGGCCGTGGTTTTCAGACTTGGTAGAACTGAGCCTAGAAGCTCCAATCACCCTCCCCTTACGCCCGGACCTGCTGTTACAGGGCCCTCTTCAATGCGACTCGATCGCGATGCTAAAATTAACAGCATGGCACTTGAATGCTCAGCACTAAGGGGGGCGGGGTATTCAGAAGCGGTATTGGCTACCTTGCAGCAGGCTAGGAGGCCGGCAACTAGAAAATCGTATGGGGCCACCTGGAAGGTCTTTGCTCTCTGGGCAATGGACAAGGGGTTAGACCCATGTTTGGCTCGGGTTCAGACCATCCTACAATTCCTTCAGGAGGGTTTAGAGAAAGGATTGCGCCCGAATACATTGGCACGACAAGCCTCTGCCATTTCTTCAGTACTGCAATCCATTTCTAGGAAGAGGTTCTTGCCTCACAAACACATCAACCAATTTCTGAGGGCTGCTAGGAATATTTCCCCTCCGGTAGTCCATAGATGCCCCTCCTGGAGCCTCAGTTTAGTTCTGGATGCGCTGACAGGGCCTCCCTTTGAACCGCTTAAACATGTCTCCCTGTACATGCTATCCCTCAAGGTAGTGTTTCTGGTAGCGGTTACATCCGCCAGAAGGGTGTCCGAATTGGGAGCCCTGTCGATGGAGGACAATTTTTGCCTGTTTAATGAGCACTCAGTTACCCTTAGAATGGACGAGGCCTTCATTCCAAAAGTGAATTCGACTTTCCATAGGGCCCAGGAAGTAATTTTACCATCCTTCTGCCCAAATCCTACACACCCTAGGGAAAAAATATGGCACACCTTAGATGTGAGGAGAGCGCTTAAAATCTACTTGAAAAGAACCAGATCTATTCGGACAACTTCAGCCTTATTTATTAATATTAGACCCTCGTATGGGGGTAAGAAGGCTTCCAAGTCACTGATTTCCCAATGGGTTCGCCAGTGCATCATTGAGGCTTATAAGGCCAAACAGAAGGTTCCACCTCTTCAGATTTGGGCCCACTCAGTAAGGAGTGCAGCCACCTCCTACGCTTTTAAAGCTAGAGCATCTTACGCAGAGGTGTGCAGGGCGGCTACTTGGTCCTCCCTGCATACTTTTGTGAAGCATTATAAGTTGGACCTGTTCAGATCCGCAGAGGCGGCGTTTGGCAGGAGGGTCTTGCAAGCGGTCCTGGAGGCTCCCGGGACTGTTTGTTCCCACCCTTAGGTTTTGGGGCTGGGGTACATCCCAGCGGATCACTGCCAGGAGTCAGAGGGAGAAACAAAAATTGGTCACCTACCTCGGTGAATTTGTTTCTTCTCTGACGAGCTGGCAGTGATCCGGCCCTCCCTGTCAAACAGCACACTGATAAATTGGGGGGTCCTCCAGGGGTGTAAAAATAAAAAAAGGTAACTTACAGAGTTTGGTTGTATAGGTTACTTAGGAATAACCGTTAAACACAAGGTTTTGATAGTATAGATTCATAAGAAGAAGCTTGTTTTTTGTTCTCTGAACCCCCTCAGTTCCCTGTGCCTTGGGGCCATGCGCTAATTTGGGGAAGAACGCTTTAATGTTGTGTTAAGTATTTCCAGAAGTGGAGAAGTGCCTCGGCTTGGATAACAGACTGATCAAAATGGCGGGCAGCTCCACGCATGCGCAGTAGGTTTCTTCTTTCTTCTGCCTCCTGATGGTCATCCGCAGAGCTACCCAGCGGATCACTGCCAGCTCGTCAGAGAAGAAGCAAATTCACCGAGGTAGGTGACCAATTTTTGTTTATAGGGCTTCTGTCCTGTGTGGATCATTTGATGGTTACGAAGGGTTGAGCCATCACTGAAACTTTTCCTGCACTCAAGGCATTTATAAGGCTTCTCTCCTGTGTGGATCCTTTGTCTATTAAGGTCTGAGCTATGAATGAAGCTTTTCCCACATTCAAGGCATTTATAGGGCTTCTGTCCTGTGTGGATCCTTTGATGATTATAGATAAGCAAGATAAGCATGATTATATATAAGCAAGGCCAATTTCAATTTATTCTCTAAAGAAGCAGCTTACAATGTACTCCACTGTTTCCAGTTTCCCTAAAACAGCCACAATTCTCTCTCCATTCATAATGTTTATTAAAAATCAAAAGCTAAAGGTACCTTGCATCTACATGTAATCCCAAACTAATAGCCTTACTAGGTATTGATAAAATTACTATTACTCCCTTACCAAAATTGTTTTTACAAGAAAATACTTGCTAAACAATCCATATACTTGGTTTGTTTCCATTTACATTAGAGAGTAAACCTGGATTCTCATCCCATACCCAGTGGCTTCTGAGGATCAAGGGCTGAAAATGCTTCCCATCTTCATTTAAATAAGCCTCCAACACCTGCAGGTAGTTAACTCTTAAAAACCCACAGCAGCATAAGCTCTACAGCTGTCTACTCTTAAGAGATACTGCACCCCTAAGAGCCCTGCACGTTCAGGGGAAGTAAAATATCCAAGCAGACTGGCTGAGCAGGAGAATGGTGGACCCAGGGGAATGGTCACTGAGTGAGACTGCGTTCCGGCTGATATCCTTCAGTTGTCCAGTCATAGACTTGTTTGTGATAAGAGAAAACACAAAGGTGACATACATGTACTCCCAGGAGCACCAGGCGGTGGTGCAAGATGTCCTGAACCAGCCATTGCCCAGGGGGCTGCTGTATACCTTCCCACTAATCATGAGGATAATGGCAAAATCTTGCCTAGACTGAGCATGACTAAGTCTGGTGACACCCTTTCTCCCCCCCCCCCCCCCCCCCCCCCCACCTTTTTGGTCCAGAAGGCCATGGTTCATGGATCTTTTAAAATGTAAAGATCAAAGACCCAGTAAGGCTGCCCATCGTGCCAGATCTGATATCGCAGGGTCCAATTTGGTACAAGAATCTGGATATGCTAAAGCTGACAGTGTGGAAGTGGAACAGGGAGCACTGAAATAATTGGGTTATTCTAAAATAGTGGATACGCTGATGCAAGTGAGGAGACAATCCACAAAAATACCTACCAGTGTACTTGGGAGAGTCTTTGTACACCAACGTGAAAGATATGCCTGTTCAAGTTGGGGATTAAGTCTATTCTAGAATTTTTGCAGGAGGGGTTTAATAAGGGATTGAAGCCAAGCACTTTGTCTAAGCAGGCAGCATTGTTGAATTAGTGTGCTGTCCTGTGTAAGGGGCTAAAGTATAAATAGGCATCTGCACTTAAAACATTTTTTGAAGACCGCTAAACCAGTTTCCCACTGGTAGTTCACTGGTTCCCCAACAGATTTAAATTTGGTTTTGAATGCCCAAGTAAAGATTCTCTTTGAGCCAATTATGTTTTAAAAAGGATTCAGCTGTTCTGAGACCAGACGCAGTTTTTCATCCCAAAGTAGACACGGCTTTCTGTAGAAGTCGGTGATTGTCTTACCTGCCTTCTGTCCAAATCCCTCTCATCCCAGGAAGAAAGTGTGGCACAAGTTGGACGAGAAGGCTCTGAATATTTATATAGACTGGACAGCCTTTCTGCTGCTCATCCTTGGTGGTGGTGTCGTATTGTCCCAACGGAAAGGGTTTGAAGGCTTCGAAGTCCACTATCTCAAAGTGGCTAGCCACCTAGTGTTCTCTGCTTGTAGACTTCCTGAACAAGTCTCCTCAAAAATGTTTTGCTCACTCCCTAAGAGGGGCATCTATGCCTCAGATGTTCTAAAACATGGTGCCTTGCTCAGAAATATGCAGGGCTGCCACATGGGCATCTGCCCATACCTTTACTAAACATTATAAGGTGCATGTTCAGGACTCTACCGAAGCAGCATTTGTCAGTGTCTTTCAGGCAGTTCTGTAAGTCTGATTATTATATGCAGCAATCTGCCAAGAGGGTTGTTTGAGTTAAGATTTCCCTCCCTCCCTTTATAGGTGACACTGCTTTGGAACATCCCTGTAGTATCCTGTGGCTAGCTGTCCAGGAGGAGAACCCTGTGAGAGGAAGATTGGATGCTTACCTGTGAATTTTCTTACTACAGGGGATCCTCCTGGATGGCTAGCTACCCACCCATCATTGGGTTGGAATGGTGCTGGTATTAGGAGTTAGCGAGTTATTTTGGGGCACATAGCATTAGAGTTATAGTAGTCAGTGACAAGTTTTGGTTCATTTGGCTTAAGATCAGCTGGAGCACATGGGCTCAGATCTCCACTGAGCATGCTCCAGAAAATTGAGGTCTGCTTCCTGGTGGTCGAGGTGGGGATCTAACCCCATAGTATGCAGCTGGCTGTCCAGGAGGATCCCCTGTTGAAGGAAAATTCACAGGTAAGTGTCCAACTTTCCTTTCTTGGGCACAGTTTCCTGATGCAGTGGGAACAGATGGATTTGCAGAGCTATAAAAATACTACTTAGCTCTGAAAATGTTCCTCTAACTGGTAAGTGAAATTTTACAGCTCTGGGTCCACAACTCCAATGCAAGTTCCATCCTGACAAGTAGTCTTTTATTACTGTTAGCTTCAAAAATAGCTTTATTTACCAAGTATATCTTGTACAAGCTCACTACGTCATTTTGTTGTTCAAGACCCAACAATATAAAACTTCCATAATACTTTTTCTCTGCCAGTACATATTATGCATAGCATATACTGCTACTACTTTATATGCACATATTAACATACTACATGACTAACAGATCTCCTCTAACCCTGAAACTCAAAATAACAAGCTATTTGAGATTCTGCCAAACTACTTAAGTATTTTAAATCATCTTATGCAGAGAGGTAATGGATGGGGAGAAACCAGAGGGTGGGGATGAAGGCAAGAGGTGAGGTCCTGGGCACAGGACCAAAACCCCCATAAGAACCATACTGGATCAGGCCAATGGCACACTGAGCTCAGGTTCCTGTCTGACAGTGGGCAGTCTTGGTTGCTTTGGAGAAGTAACCAACAGATCACAGTAGAGTGATCCATTCCCTGCTGGTCACTCCTGGCTGCCGTCAGAGGTTGGGTCCCCCAACCTAATTCACTAGTAGCCTATCCTTAAACTTACCCAATCCTTGTTTAAACCCAGCTATGCTATTACCTTTGCAATATCCTTTGGGAAGAAGTTCCACAAATTAATTGTGCTTTGAGTGAAAAAGTGCTTTTTAAAAAAAAATCTGCCGGTTGGTTTCATGGAGTTTCCCCTAGTTCTAGTATTATGAGAAGGTAAATAACCATTCCCTGTTTATTTCTGTCGTATCCTCTCAGTTGCTTCTTCTCCATGCTTAAGGGCCTTAACCTATTGAGTGCTGTCTCATACAAAAATGTTCCATGCTGTCATTTGTTGCCAATCTCTGCACCTTTTCCAGTTCTACTACATATTTATGAGGGTGGGAGACCAGAACTGCACACCGTATTCAAGCTGTGGTCACACCATAGATTTATATAGTAGCATTATAATAATCTCCCTTTCTGAATAATTTCTAACTTTCTCTGAGCTGAGACTTTCAATGATTTGCTTACAAGGACTCCCCAAGATCCTTTTCCAGAGTGGTAGCACCTAACTTGGTTCCCAGCACTGTGTATGTATAGCTTGGATTATTTTTATCCAATATGTGTCACTTTGCACTTGTCAACACTGAATTTCATCTGCTGTTTCATTGCCCCTTTGTGCAACAGCTTCCTGTAGTTCTTCATTCTGCCCCAGTCTTGACTTTTTGAATAGCTTTGCATCTGCAAATCTGATCATTTTTTACTCCCTTTTCCAGAACGCTAATGAATATATTAAACACCAACTCCAGGACAGATCCTGTGGAGCTCCCCACTACTACTCCCCTTGTGAAAACCAACCAGTTAGTACTTCCCTTTGTTTCCTATCATTTAACCAGTTATTCCATGACTGGAGACTAGTCTCGTGTGAGGGACTTTGTCCAATGCTTTCTGAAAATCCAGATATGCTAAATCAACTGGATTGCCCTTAGCCACATGCTCTTTAACACCTCAAAAACCCAACAAACTCTTAATAGATTAGTGAGACATGACTTCCCTTTATTAAAACCATGTTGGCTCTTCCCCATTATGTCATGCTTATCAATATGCCCAATAATTCTGTTCTTCACAGCTGTCTCCACCAATTTGCCTGGCACTGACCTCTGGCTCACCAGTCTGTAGCTTCCATGGTTGTGCATGGAGTCTCTTAAATGTTGGCATTACATTTGCTATTTTTCAATCATCAGGTACTGATGCAGAGTTTAACAGTGGGTTACAAATTATCAACAGTACTGTGTTCTCATTATTTGAGCTCCTAGAACTCTTGGGTGAATACCATCCAGTCCAGGTGACTTGTTACTGTTTAATTTGTCCTGCTCTAAAGCCTTTTCTATAGTCGTATTGATTTGTGACAGTCCTTCAGATTCATCACCTACAAAGAAAGTTCTGATGTGGGTGTCTCTCTAATGTTCTCTGCAGTGAAGACTGATGCAAAGAATTCATTTAGCTTCTCTGCACTGGTCGTATCTTCCCTGAATGCTCCTTTTACACTCCTAGGGTGTTTTCAGACATGACGCTAACCACAGTTTAACCGCACTTAAACATTTATTATACATGTTGCAGGGCTGTATTTGTGCCCTATGCAGCCCTGCAACATGCATAAGAAATGTTTAAACTAAACTGGAGTTAGCATCATGTCTGAAAACACCCCGTGTCCTCTAATGGCCCAACTGACTTTCTACAGGCTTCCTGCTTCTGATGCAAAAAAAAATTTTCTAGTACATCTTTAGCAAGTTGACAAAAGGAGCCTATGAGCCTACCCTCTTTTTTCCAGAGTACATTCAGGGATTGTTCCTCTTATTCTGGTTCGATCCATACTCTTGACATGTATAAAGCTATAGTATCTGTCAAAATACCTCAACACTTGTTAGATCTTCTTGGTGTTGCTACGTTTAGCCAAGTATATTATAACCTGTATGTGGCTTTTAAATTTCTCTTGCACTACCTTTACAAATTATGGAAGATTTATTTATTCAGTGTTTAGTATCGTGCCATAGGCAGCTTGGGGTGGCTCTCAATTTTAAATTAATATAAAATTATCAAATGTTCAAGAGCATTTTCCCACACTGAGACGGCTGCGTGTCTCTAAGTTCATGATAGGGTTTTTGTTACAAAAAGCAAAAACATCACTAGTTTCCTTAACCCAGGCTTAAACTTGACAGGCAGGCCAATTCCTAATACGCATAGCCTTAAAACCTATTCTTTCTAATTCAGTTATGCTTTGAATTTCTGCCAAATAGTTTTCAAAAGTCCTGCATCCTCCCATACCATATGAATGAATGATGGCCTAGTGTGTGGACTTTTCATGCAAACATCTGGACTGATGCCTTGAATTTTGTTGTACAGCAATAGTTGTGCATACATAGAATGTTTGTACTATATAATATTGCATCTACATATTATGAGTTTTGTGTTTGATCATTTGAATTGACTTCGTTCCAATTTTAATTCCAATTCTTGCACAGAATCTGCCACTTTTCCCTTGCATTAAGTGAGATTCCTTTTTAAATGCATATCCACTAAATGGTGTAGTCTTGATGGTAGTTCCAGCACCAATATTAGATATTTTTTTTTAATGTAGCTATCTTGGCTGGTTCCTTTTCTGAAAACTAGTCTTAATATTTATATAAATTATTTACTTTATGCTTTTCCATGAAATTGATAACTGTTCCAACAGTGGAAATCCTGCTTCTTTATTCCAGGAGTAAAAGCCATATTCGTGATGTTGGTGGCTGACTTGGTGACTTAGCCGGCTTATATATTTTTATGCATAGTTAGTGAATTATTTTATTTTTACACCCCTGTTGAACTGCTAATATTGCATGAACAGTTGTAATTGCAAGTGGAAAATGAAATGAGGACTTCTTGGTAACAATGACATCTGATCTGTGTTTGTATTGACAGAGCATCATAAAGAATCTGAAAGAGAAGAATAACACCTTAGAAGAAGAAGTTCAACAGTTAAAAAAATTTCAGGAAAGTTGCATTATGATCTTGGAAAGCAGAAGTATTGACCCAGGTGATTACTGATGTCTTTGATACCATGCACTACTAAGGTGTAGCAGAAGCTACTAAATCCTAGCATTTTTTTTTTTTTTTTTCTTCAACCAACCTGCTAAACCCTGGATACCACACAGACATCAGAGGGAATCAAATAGTGAAAGCTGCTGTGATACTTCAGAATTTTGCCTAGCACCAATTACTCTGGCTACTTGCAGAGCAACGGATTCTGCCTTCACTAGCTTGCATGATTGTGCACTTGCATACATTCTATGGCAGGCATGTGCACTGCTGCCAGCTGCCCTGTACAGAGTGAGAGCTCCAGCCACACAGGGTGTTCCTCATGTACTTTGGGGGCTTGCCCTGCATGGCGCGCACCAGATTTTTTTTTCAGTGCCCCCGCCAGGAGTGGGTCCTGAATGTTCCCCAGGAGCAAGCATCCCCATGCACCACCTTCAAATGAGCAGTTGGATATGTGTTTAATGGGTGGCTATGCATGGTAGTGGGTTGTTAATAAACATACAAATTCTCTGCATGCACATGCTCTACGTGGGGTTGCCCTTGACTGTTCAGAAGCTGCAGCTGGTGCAGAATGCAGTGGCTTGGCTTCTGGGAAAAGGCACTGGGAGCACATTACACTGGTGCTCAGGCATCTGTACTGACTACGTATAGCTTTCCAGGCACAACTCAAGGCGTTGGCTTTGAGCTTTGAAACCCTACAAGATTTGGGCCCCAAATACCTGAGACTACCTGTTGTTCCATGCCCCATTGCAGCCTCTTAGATCAGCTGGGAGCACCCTTCTGTGGGTATCATCTGTAAGCCTTGTCCATAAAATGGGGGCTTGCAGGGGGGTGTTCTCAGTCACTGCCCCAATGTTATGGAACTCTTTCCCCAGGAGGCTCATTTTGAGCCCAGGCCTGAACCATATTTAGGAGGCAGTGTAAGACTTCTCAGTTTAAAAAAAGTATTTGGTGGGCAGAAATAAGGGTGGGTAGTGAGTTGTGGGAGGGTTGGAAGATTTAAGGGTATTCTTGTATTCTGTTTTTAATATACATGAGCCGTCATAAACCTGTGGGAAGGGTGGTATATAAATTTAAATAGCCATAGGAAATATTCCCTCAACAGTAGGATAGGAGGTAGCAAGTTCTTAAATGTTTCTACTGTCCATACTTGATACCCCACCCTTCCCCTAAGGCTGTGTGCGCACATAAAATACATTAAAACTCCTTTTAAGAAACCCACCTGCCAAGCGCTCTACCAAAAAAGAAAGGTCTTGCATTGCCTCCAGAATATGTTCAGGCTTGGGCTCTACTAGAACACTGGGGGAGGGAAGGAGATGTGTGTAGGCCTGAGACGTGTGCACAAGCAATTGCTCTGCACACTAGAGAAACTAAAAGGAAAACTGCTCCTAAATGAGCTTTTGAAGGGATTCTACAGTGAACTGGAGGTCAGGTCTAAGGGCTCGTTAAATGTACTGATGAATCCTAGAGGAGTTTGTAAAATATTGTTAAATATCAGTTACAGGCAACACAATCTTGGAAACGGAAGAAGAGACCAAGGAATGTCAGAATCAAACCCTGGTGAGAACTGATTGGAGGGCTAATAGTAGAAATGCAAATGCTTTGCTTACTAGAAGACTAACAATGGGAATTGAGGGTATGAAAGGAAGAAAACTATTCTGTACATTAAAACTGGTGTAGACCCTGTCTAAAATAGCTTCAATGGGTTTTTCTTTAGTTGTTGACGGAGAAGCTTAATGAAGAGCTGACATTGTTCAGTCAAATGGCTGAAAAACAGAAGGAAGAGCTTCAGGTTAGAACCTTTTCATACTAATCAACAAATCAAATCAAATTTTTATTTACACGACCAAAGGTCGTTGCAAAACAACTTACAGCAAAAACACACAAATGTATAAAAAAAACATCCAAAATGTAGAAGATAAAACAAAAGATCCAGTTACCTGTAACCAGGGAACTCTCTGAATGGGGAACCTGTAGAAGGTTTCTACTCCCACCTTTCTTATTTCAGTGTTAATATTTATATAGTACAATACTGAGATTCTAGGTACTATGTGGATGCTAGCTGGTAGTCAGAACTTTGAGAGCTCTCTGGAGAACATAAAATGCATCCTGAAATAGTAATAGTGTGGTTTGGGGGGCAGGGAGGGTGTTGGGTGGCATTCTTCCCATTCCAGTCCTGTAATAACTTGTCCTATCAAAGGGTGTTTTTGTTGGTTTGTTTTTTAAGAGACTGCTGCTGGAGGTGCATTTTCATCTGAGCTAAAAACGAGATCTTGCCACCAGAGGTGGTTGAACTTCCGTGGCCCTTTCCACAGGAACCAAAGGCTCTTTATAACTTAGCTAACTTCCTTCTTGGGTAACTATGGTCTGTAGTCGGATGTACACTGATGTCCCATATATGAAAGAATCCTATGTCAGATAAAATACCAACTTTGAAACCAAATTACCCTAAAATGTTTTGCTGAGCTAACCTTGATATAGAGAATTCATTTGTTCTTTGAGCACTTGCGTGAGAAATGAAATTTCCAAGTGCTGGGCTTGAAGAGGATGCCTGAATAAGGGATTTATTGGGAAATGAAACAAGATGGCTTTATGCAGCTAACAAATGACTAGCTTGTTTCTGTCCTGTATTGATACACTTTCCAAGGGCTGAAGGCTTTTTTCCTAAATGGGTTAAGCTAAGCAGGAAACCTATTCACACAGGCCTAGCTATGGGTAACTTGAACTTAATATTTGTTTAACCTACTTAACATGTAGACAAACCTGGAAACCAGTTAATCATGTACTAGTCTTACTGTGCACTAATTTTTCTCCCAATTTAGACAGTAACGGCTAAGTGGAACCTGGCAGAGGAAGAGAGAGCTCATTTCCTAGAGAAACAGCAGTCCTTCAAAACTGAAATGGAAGAGTTTGCTGCCACCCTTGGCCAGGTGGAGCGCCTCATGGATATGTGATGGGACTGGTTTTTGTTCTTATCACATGCTTGACTTTCCCCAAAGAAGGAATCTCATTTTAAATATCCAAGCAATCAAAAGGCTAACCCTGGATCTTTTTGGTTGCTCTGTTTATAAGCAGAAATAACTATTTTGGTATCTCCTACACATATAAACTGTTTAATTAAAATCTGTATTTGAAGATAAGCTTGACTACTTATTGTTCAGTGAACACTACAAATTTGTTAACTTGTACTTGGCACAAACTTTTCCCAAGTTAAAAAAATATTGTTAGTATCCTTTTCTAGCATCTTCCTTTCATTCTGGAGCTGGTCAGTACTTGTCATCTGAGCAACTTGACTTAAGCCTTGATACAAGTAATATTGGTAACTTTAAAATTTAGTAAACTGCTGTTCAAGTGTGGATCTTGCTGACTTGTAGCTTCTGGTAGTTAGTTGTTTTTGATAACCTTCCTCTAGTCTGCGGGAATGGAGAGACTAATGGCATTTGAACACACAAAAGATAGTCCTACTTAAGACAAACCAGAGAGCTAATATGTTTGGTTTTTTTTAAACATGAAAGGGCCGAGATGGCTTGGCTTCTTTATAGACTCAGGCTTTTGAGGGGAGATGTACGTAGTGTTAACCTCTAATGGAGGGAAGAAATGAAGCTCCAGCTTGCACATAATCTGCAGTCATCCATCTTGAGTTGGAGGAAAGGGGTGGATGGCATGGCACAGACCCAGCATGTAACTGCACGCCCTATAAAGTGGGGGTGGTGGAAAATTGCAGGGCCAGGGGCCGAATACAACCCACAGCTAACTTGTGTGTCGTTCCCCCTGCTCTTGGCTCTGGCTCCTAGATCTAGTTCCTATCCCTGAGCACTGAGTGAGTGGGGGAAGGGGTGAGACATGAGGACAGAAGGAGTCAAGACCTGGACTCTTAATGCATCCCTGCCCCTAATTTTTTATGTAGCCCCTGGAGCTTGTACTAATTTTTGAGGGGGAGGTTTCCACACCCTTACTATAAAGCTTGAGTCCCCTAGATGGCTGTGCTTGTCTCCTGTATAAGCTATCAAAGTGAGGCTATGGGTACAGGACATGACCATAGTTACAGTGTGTGCTTCAGCAAGTAGTTGCACTTCTCTATAACCTAACCTTAAGATTTTATAAGATAAAGGCACACAGCACCAGTCACTGAACTAAGAGTTTAGAAAACTTGACCTCTTTACAAAATTCGGTAGTCTGGCCTTACTTTCTTGCCTTAAACGTTAAGCTAAAGTTTTGCTACTTTCCATGGGCAAACAGCTGACAAGCTCTAGCTAATGCACGTGTAGGTCATGTGTACCTAGCACAGGTAAGAAAGTGGCACTGGCCAGTTGCAGGTGGGGTTAGCTATCATTTGTTCAAAATTTATCCTGTGGCTGCGCTGATTGGTTCGTGGCTCTAAACCAGTAGGTCAGAGGGCTTGATCCACCTCTGCATGATGATTGGCTGCTGTTTCTCCCAAGCTGACGCGATTGGCTCTTTCCCCCCCTCCCCCCTGCTGATTAGTGGAGCGAGGAAGGTCCGTATCCTGGCTGCTGTAGCCGGCGCAGAGTAGAGATGGCGGCGGCACTTTGGGGAAAGGCGGCGGCAGAGGGGGGCAGGGTCCGGCGCCGTCTCCTGTTGGGGCTGCTGCGGCGCGGGTGCGCCGGGGTCGCAGTGGATGACACGGTCAACGGGCTGAGCGAGGAGCAGCGACAGGTACCGCAGTCGGCCTGCGAGCCCGGGTAGCTTACCCCGCCCCCAAAGTGCTCCCTGTGCCCTGCCCGCCAGACCGTGTGCCTGCTCCCTCTACCAGGCTCTGTCCTGCTGCTCCTCATGGGCCTAGCCCCCCGGGCCGCCCCAGTACCCTTGCTGCTTCCCCGGGAATGTAGTTGCCCTAGTTGCTGGGGTCGGGTCTTCGAGACTCCGTAGTGGTGGGTGGAGCGGCTACTTTGGCTGCTTCTCACTGACGCGCCCCCCGATGGGCTTGGCTTGGGGAGGGTGTGTTTAAATTGGACACGGTGGTTGGTAGCCGGGATATCAGTGAGGTCGAGGCTCTTTACAAAACAGCACAAGCCCGGCCACTTGAGACGCCTGCGTGACAAACGGGCTCCTTTCCTCCAGGGAACTGTAAAGTCACCGGCGTGGCTCAGCCTTTTAGAATGCAAGCAGCGTTCCTGCATCCAGAGGCTTAACGTGGCAATATTTGTTTGACGTCCAGATTTATTCCCATGGCATCAGTGGGGTCTAAGAGAGATCCTCCAACATTATTTCAAACATTATTTCCTTGAAATGCTTGCTCATTGAATGAGAAGCACACACACCACTCTTACACACACTTTCATACACTTACAGACAAGCTGTACAGTGAAGCCTGAACCTCTTAGCAGGTGAAAGCGAGTATCAAATCCCAGGCTCCACTGTGGGCACAGTCTCTCGCCCCGATGCAACAAAGCCAGTCACTAGTTTATCGGAGCAAGGGACTGGGGTGCCACTAAAACAGCTCTCAGACCCTATCCCTGCCTGTAGAACACCTGGCCAAAGAAATTGGTCTTACATTGCCTCTGGAAAATGCTTAGATTTTGATGAACCTCCAGGGGAAGCAGCTAGCAGCAGAGAGTTTCAGGATAGGATTGCCAGGGATGTTAATCTACTTTCTTAATTCTAAGAAGGGTTTTATCCAGATGTGGTTGAGACTTGCTCTTAAAGCAACGTTGGGCAAACTTAACTTGCTTTATGCTCAAATTGAACAATAGTCTGAAGCACAGATTCCAAACTCAGGTTCATGACCCTCACTGAGGTTCCACCACCTTCAGTTGGTGGTGTGATCCCAGCTGCTACTTCACATACTTTGCGTGTCTTTGATAGCTGGGAGCGAGGGATTATATTTGTTTTAAAATGAGGTCACATAGACAAAAGGTTAGAACCACTGCTCTGTGGGGTAGTTATTTTGCTTTCTGTCACACCAGCCAAGTTACCACTACTGCTTATCATTTCTGTAGCACTGCTAGGTGTATGCAGCGCTTTACAGTCATAGAAAAGGATCTTGGCATCATTGCAGATAGTTCCATGAAGACATGAGCTCAGTGTGCGGCAGGAGTCAAAAAGGCAAACCAAATGCTAGACATTGTGAAAGGAATAGAAAATAAAAGGGAAAATATCATAATGCTGCTGTATAAATTGTTGGTACAACCCTGCCTTAAATATTGTGTACAGTTCTGGTTGCCCTATCTGAGGGAAGATATAATAGAACTGGAAAAAGGTCAGAGAAGGACAACAAGGATGATAGAAGGAATGGATCAACTTCCATGTGAAAAGAGGCTCAACTAAGACTAGAAATGTGAAGGCCGGGAGGAAAAAAAACACATTCTGAAAAAAATGTTTTTTTCCAAGGACATTTATTATTTTTTTCAAAAAAATTGGAAAAATTGAAATTTTTTGGAAAAACAAAACCCTCTAATGAAATATTTTCTTTAGAATGATGAATAAAATGTTTAAGACAAGGTGTTCATATATTGCTACCCTTTACTCCCCCAAAATGTTTTCTAAGTAACTATGCAATAGGAAGACTTTTATGTAAGACACTAAGACTATATACAGTATCAGAAGATCATTAAAATTCCTGTACACTGAGGACGAACAGTACAACTCTCAAATATAAGAGCAAAATGCATTTCTGCCCCCAGGGGGCACTGGCATTTTCACAAGAGGGATTCCGTGTTCTTAAAGTAGCAAAGTGAATTTAGATCTGTAAAGGGTGCTAAGAAAATAAGTATTGCATATATTTCAATTTTCCCCAAAATTTCTGTGTTGTCCCCAAAAAAATAAATAATAATTTTCCCCATGGCTTCAAAATTTTCAGAAATTGTACATCTCTGGTTAGGGCTGTTTAGCTTGGAGAAGAGGTGATTAAGGGGGCATATGACAGAAGTTTATAAAATCATGAGTGGCGTAGAAAAAGTAAATGGGGCAGTGGGGAACTACTGTTTTTTCTCACAACAAGAGAACAAGGGGACACTCTGAAGTTAAATGCCAGCAGATTTAAAACAAAAGGAAGTATTTTTCACACACTGGACAATGCAGTTGTGGAACTTGTTGCCAGAGGAGGTTGTGAAAGTTGGCACCATAACTAGCTTCAGACAGAAACTAGATAAATTCTTAGAGGATAGAGCCATACATGCTTACTAGTTGGGGCTTGAACCCCTGACCACCTACTGGGCGTGATTTGCAGGAGATGGGACGCATCTCGGTAACCTGTACTTCTCTTGACCTACAGTAGCTGGTGACTGTTGGAGACAGGATGCTGGTCTTGATGGACCTTGGGTCTGACCCAGTACGGTGGTACTTATGTTCTTATAAGAATACAAATGTGGGCTGTAATTTTGCAAATACTTATACATGAGTAGTCCCATTGTAAATTTATCCCGAGACACCTACTTGGTGCATATTTGTATCTCTTAGACCACTTGTACACGTGCCAATTTTTGCCTGAGATAATGTGCAGCAATCATGGAAGATTCCTGCAGGGCCATATGCCCATGTTGTTTTCTTTCATTTTTTCTGGACCAGTGCAAAGCCGCAAGACCTTAATGAATCTGTTATTAAATTAAATGGATCCATGCACACGTTACAGATTTCCTGGGGAAATTGCTGCAGGAGGATTGTGGTAGGACTGCAGGTGTGCGCCCCGCACCTGGGCTTGAGAGCAGTCCCTTTAAGAGCAAACGGACTGAGGCGCCAGCAGGCAGCCAGAGAAAGAGGGCTGCAAAGTGGATCAGCTGCTGGCAGGCTGCAAAAGAGTTCCACATGAAACTGACCTGACATTGATAAGCAGGCTGGGAGCAGCTGTGCAGCCAGCCTGAAATTAATAAGGAGCAGTGGAGTGTGCTAAAAGACAGAGACCAGGTTGGGAGGTAGTGAGCTTGCCTGGAAAGGTACTTTGGGACTCCAAGGGACGCTGTTGAACTGGGAGGTAGATGCTGGGGCTGGGGTAGCACCCTGTAACAAGAACTAACCAGGCATCACAAATAACACACGCCTCTACACATTCTAACTTTAGTGCAAGTTAAATTAACGTTAAATTCACCGCATGCACACGTTTCAATTTAACGTAATGCAGAACTCGCTTTACTGTCAGAGAAGGATTTCACTACCCTGGCATCCATGATGAAAATCATGGAAATTTTCATGACAAATGAGAAAAGGCACATCAATCTCCCATAAGATAGAAAATAACATGAAATAGCGTAACTTGTGCAAGCACCCGTAGTCTTTGTCAATAGCTGTCAGTGTTCCTTGGCAGTAAATATGGATATAGACTGGTTGGTAGAATCGTCTATGTAGAAGATCCCCAGTAGTGACCTGATGCTTATGTTAGTCTCATAAATCTCTCCACCAGGATAGTAGTTTGAATTCTGCTCTGCCACACACCATTTTAGAATAGATTCAACGGTGATGGTTTGTTTGTTTTAACCCCATCACTGGAAATTTGCTTGACTTCACTGTGATATCTTGCCTGAGGTGGCTAGGGTCCTAGCAAACATCCTGCCCGAGGGAATATTGAAGACATGGTAGAGAAGGAACCAAGCTGTGGTTGAATACACATTTTGTTCTTCATCTCTCTTACAGCTCAGACAGACCATGATCAAGTTCTGCAACGAGCATTTGGCTCCGAAGGCCGAACAAATTGACAAGGAGAATGAATTCAAGGGCATGAGGGTGAGTTGTTGCTTGTGTGTCTGGGAATGAGATGGTATTCAAGCCTTTCACTATCATGTGGTTATTTTAGGAGCTGAAAATGTAATCCATACCAAGTGTATCATTCATTCTTCTATACATTCCCCATCTCTTCTTTAAAAAAAGCCACAAAAGCATGGCCTGGAAGAACTGTCAAGGTTGGAAATATGCAGTGCTTGAAAAGTTATTAAACACCTACCAGCCAGAAGAATAAACCGAGGTAGCGACCAGTTTAAATTTAAAAAATTGAGCGAGGCCTTCTCAGCAGCATGATGCTTTGTGACAAGGATTGCCATCAGGGCTGCCTTTTGGCTATATGCAGAGATGCCATCCTTTGCACAGACCTTAGCAACTAGGGTTACTGCCCGCACTCTCTTTTATGTGGTTTGCCACATGCCTCCAAACCACCTATTAGCTTCTGGCCCCCTTGCTGCTGAGCTGTGTGCAAACTTGCTATGCAGAGAATGTGTGGCAAATGCATGGCAAGTCTTCCAATTTAAATTCAAGCAGACAGGTAATGAACACATTCCATGACGCACTGAGTGGCAAGTACATAAAGTGCCATATGGATGGGGAGTAACTTTCTATTTCCTAGCTCCTGCAAGGGACATGGAATTTCTTTTTGATGCATATCTTCTTGCCAGGTTCACTGACACACAAAGATTTCTCTGCAGAATTTCTGGTGCATGAAATACTTGGTATAGAAACTGATATATGAACAAGTACTTTATGTCCAGAATGTAAAATTCAGCAGATCACCTGACAATCTGTAAAATCCATGGGGAAAAGATTGACAGAGTTTACCTTATACTCTTGGCATTGTAAGCCCCCAAATGTTTATAAAACATCTGCTGGGGCTTAATACCACATTGTTGTTTCTCTGTGGATAACCCAAGTATAAAGTTTGTTCACTTAACCTTATAAATGATAGTCCTTTGTGCACTAGTCCTTAGCCCAATTATTTAATAAAACAGGTGAAAACATGTGGCTAAGCTGTTTTTGAGAATTTCCAAAATATGCTAACTTCCCAAAAATAAAGAATTTACAGTTTACCCAGATAATTTATCTGAAAGATACTTTGTCCAATTAAGTTGAAACTTTCCTCAAAAATTAGGGAGAAGGAAAGAGACTACATATTTGTGTGTGTCTTTATATTTTTACTTTGCTGAGGAAGTTAGGGACGAAAATGTCAAAATTGAGTTTAAAATGGAAAAACATAATGCAGTCTTAAGACTCATGCTGTGATAAAATGCCTAATTCCATTTAAGCTGGTGAGAACTATTAATGCATATAAAGTTATTCACACTTCATTTCAGGATTGGGGATCCCCAGTGTATGGGATTGGGTCAATTCCTAGGATGTATAAGTGGAGGTGTAAATTATCTTGCTCATTGAGACTGTAGAGGGGTCTGTTCTGATCCCATGGTTTGGCAAACCGTGCTAAGAGCTTTGTTCTGTGTTTGTAGGAGTTTTGGAAGAGGCTAGGAGAGCTGGGAGTTCTGGGAGTCACTGCTCCTGGTAAGTCTGTCTTCACACTCCACCTTAAGGGCACAGCATGTTCATACAAAGATTTACCCCTAAGTAACTTGCTTTCCCCCTACAACTTAACTTGGAGTGTACAAATATCATTCATGGGCTTCAACTGAAAATCATTGGATAACGAGCAGGTACCTTGGGGTAAAATACCTCCATTTGGATAGGGGTAATGTATCTTTGAGGAGGAGCTTTTCTGTGGGGAACAAAGTATTAGTGACCAAGTCTTTACCCTAAGGTAATTTCCACCTCGGGAGATCTGCTCTAACTGGAGTGTTCACACAGCTATGGTGTTGTCTTCTCTGGTTTGCAGTCCTCAGACTTCATGGGGGGAGATGAACAATACTTGACCTCCTGATCATCTAACGTGATCTTAGACCACAATCATGATGTATGTGTGTGTGTAGACTCTGTCTTTGTATTAGCTTATTACACAAGTATTATATGACAAGTTCAGGATGTGTTTCTTTAAATCACATCGTTTTGTGAGATTACTTTCATCCAAAGATTCTGTTTGTGTGTGTGAAAACTTTTTTTGGAAGAGTTCTGGAGTGGGGAGAAGAAGTCAATCATAGGCTTGAAATTTCTCAAACTTTGTCTTGATCTAGAGATCATTTCTTTCTTGAAATTTTGAAGAAAATCCCTTTTGAAGTTACTAGTATATTTCAGATTTCTGTTATCCCTTGAAGGATATTGTTCAGATACTGCCTTTTGCGATTTAACTCACATTTCCTATGATTCTCTGAGTGATGCATTCATTCCTATGTTTGAAGAAGAAGAGAAGGTAAAAATCCAAAAAAGGGGGTGAGGGTGCTGTCTACATTGCATCTTGTTACGTTCATGCTGGGTCATGAAAGCCTCAAGTTAGTTGATAGAATGCTGAGCGCAGCTGATTATTAATTTTAATCAATTTTTATCCTGCCCTTCCCTCGAAGGCTCAGGGTGGCTCACAAAAATACATTAAAATATATAAAAACACATTAAAACCATTTAAAAACAAAGTAACCCCCACACCAACTCTCTCCCCAACCCCTCCATCCCTGCCCGCCAAACATCTTTTCAAACAGAAAAGTCTTATAACGCCTCCAGAAGATGATTAGTCAGTGTAAACCAGGACAGATTTTGTCTATCAGCATCCAGGGCTAATTATTTGGGGGTGGGGGAGGGCAGGTCCATTTAGTTTTAAATGTCTATCTTGCCTTACCCGGTTGTTCAAGGTTACTTACAATTGTAAACAGTGTACAAAACTACCATAAATAAATAAATAAATTCCCCAACAATATACCCCACCCATTCCACCAACTCACATGATCCTCCCATATCTGTACCCTCCTCTCACTGGGGTCATGGCCTTTGTACACCAGCCAGCCCCAAACTTGCTGCTTCCCCACCCTTACCCCCATCGCCTTAAAAAGCATAAAGCAATGTCAGCTGTAAATATAAACAACTCTAAATACAAGGAAACCATCTTAGGAAACCCTCCACATCCAACCCACCCACTCCTATGGCTCTCACCGAAAGGAGCACCCTACCCCCCTCCCAATTCTGCCCTCACCCCATGCTCATAACACCCTGTCCCCGGGGGGTAGGAGATTGTGACATCTCATCCACCCCCATTCCTACCCTCCCATCTTTCCTCCTCTACCATCCCCTCCCCATGAAAAACAGAATAAAAGTGGGAAATAACATGAAAACAGAAGAAAGGTTGAGAAGGAAATCTAACAGGCTTGCAAAACCACTACCATGCGTTTTTTAATCCTCTGTCCCAAACTGCTTAATGGACACTGCCTGCAGATTTATTTCAGTCTTTTATTTTACCTGGGAGCAGAGGAAAAGAAGAGTAGCTTAGCAAGTGCAGCTGTAGATGGAGAGCTTTTCTGTCTTTCCCACCTCCCCAGCTCATCCTGCAGGCTTATGCAGGGTTTATTCATGACTGGCTGACATTGTGCTGTTAATGACCACTGAGGGCTTTGTCATACGCAGCATTTCTTGAAAGTGACAGTTTATCAAATAGACATGTCCTCAACCACTTGGCTCTTGAATGACTCTCCTCCTCTTGCTCCCTTTAGTTCTTCCTACTTTCTAGGTGAGGGAAGCATTACTTTTGTGTGGAGAATTCAACATTGTGTTGCATGGATGTATCAGGCATTTGTCTTTATCTTTCAAGGTCTCTTTAGAACACAAAACTAGTCGATATGGCTACAATGTTTAGCATGGCCAGGTTCTCTTTCTCCGTTTTGAGCGTCCCACCCAGCATTCTTAGTTGGTCTCCAATGTCTGCTTCATGGGTTCCTTCATCTGTTAGCATATTAGGTATTAGAATACAGAATCTGGCTGGTGGGGCCGTCGGGCAGAGGCATTAGAGCAGAGCATTCTGATGTGGAAGGTACTACACCTGGACTTGGAGATTACTAGCTTCATTTCAGGAGTTGCAGACAGCAGCATTCTTCTACCTCAAGAGTGTGCCCTCTGCTTACTTTTCTTCCGCTCCCCTGAGCATTGCGAGCAGCCGTCCTTCTGTTGTTGGATAAATGTTGTGAAGCACTGCAACCCATTGGACCAACTCCCTAACTTGTAGGCATCTCTTCATTCTTCCTACTTTGGTTCTGTTTCTACCTTTAAAATATCTCTCTTCCCACCTGTGGGCTAAAAACTGGTGTGTGTATGCTTGTGTACAAACATGGACTCAGCCTCCTTTTCAGAGTTGATATATATTTATTCATCAGTTATTTACTCTGTCCCGTCCCCTCCCCTCCTTTAATCTCACCTACTGCTTAAATATATGACATGGATCTTTATTGTTTGACACCATTTAATGATTTTTCACTGTCCATCCTTTTCTTCCTGGTTTAACCAGGTAGCTTATGGCTTTGCATCAACACTTTTCAGTTCCAGGTCTCTTTGGGGTATTTGGAGCACTGTCAAACACAGTTTTGTTCTCCTTGCCCACCTGACTCTTCAGAGCTTACATAGCAGCAGTGTCACTCCTGACCTTCATCTTTCTTTTCTTATTACTATCACAGCTTTGTCCATATATGCCACTCCCTCTGCTCATCCTCTACTGATCTCTCCATATATGCCTTTAGTTCCCCTTATCTCAAGTTACTGCAGCTTCTCTTTTCTAGGCTTCCTTCTGCCCCAGCTCTTCAGACTGAAGCATGCAGAAAACACTGGTTTTTCTTGGCCCCTGGCCCTGTTGGTCTGTCTTAATGACCCTATCTCTCTCTCTCTCTATCTCAAAGTACTGCACCTTTTATTTATTTTTATATATATATATATATATATATATATATATATATATATATATATATATATATATATATATATATATATATATATGAAAGGTGCAGTACTTTGTGTGAGAGCCATTGTAGCCTTGTGGATACGATACTGGACTTGGACCTGGGTGGCCAGGGTTCAGATACCATTTTAGCCATGAACTCACTGGGTGGTCTTGGGAAACTGAGGCTGAGAGAGTATGACTTTCACATCTATAAAATGGGAATATTAATGACCTACTTTATTTTAAGGGGGAACTAGATAAGGATTGTAAAGCACCTTGAGCACTGAAAGTGCCAGGGAAATCATCATTATTATTAAATAATAATACTTTGAGGATGTCTGTGTGGTGGCTAGATTTTGTTGCATCAGCTGTTTGTGTGTGTATCTATGTATGTATATATACATATAAACACACTAACTATGCTTTACAAGTGAAAATATTACTGTTATGAATGGTTCTGAATAAATAATGTTCTTTTCCCTTTAAGATAGGAGAATTGAGATTCAGGAAGGATGGGGAAAACAGAAGTAGCCAGCTCAATGAGAGTGAGTCAGTCAAAGCTGAAATGTAAATGTCAAAGACATTTAATGCAGTTTCTAGACAACACTGGGCTTAGTTTTCAGAAGAGTGTCAAAATTTGATTTCCAATGAAGTTGTAAAACTAAGTTGATGATGGATTTTCTTATCCTGCCAGTGGAGTATGGTGGATCAGCTTTGGGTTACCTGGACCATGTGCTGGTGATGGAGGAAATCTCTCGGGCTTCAGCAGCTGTTGGACTCAGTTATGGTGCCCACTCCAACCTTTGTATTAATCAGCTAGTGCGGAATGGCAATGAAGCACAGAAGGAGAAATATCTACCTAAGGTATGTTCTTTACCTGGGAGCCAAAAGACTCTTCAGTGTTTCTGTTTAGATGGAGCCTCTAATACCTGGAATGAGGAGTAATGTGAAGTGACAGGAAAACTACCTTCAGTGCAGGTTTTGTAACATTAAAACTAGTTTTTTTAAAAAAAAAAAAGTGCGGGACACAAAATTGGACACTTCAACCGGAGCAATGTATTTCACTAAAATTTCTTTTTTTGACTTAACATTTTCTTGGGTCTTGATCACATGAGATGCGAATGGCAGAGTGAGTCATTATCAAACAAAGACAGCAGGGGTCCTGCCATTCATAAGAGCATAAGAAATGCCATGCTGGGTCAGACCAACAGTCCATCAAGCCCAGCATCCTCTCTACGACAGTGGCCAATCTTGGTCACTTGGGAGAAGTACCCAACAGGTCATTTATTT
Source organism: Sphenodon punctatus (assembly GCA_003113815.1). Lineage (NCBI taxonomy): Eukaryota > Metazoa > Chordata > Lepidosauria > Sphenodontia > Sphenodontidae > Sphenodon > Sphenodon punctatus. The sequence continues at coordinate 386,047 of QEPC01001090.1, read as the reverse complement.
ATTTATATTTATAAAAACATTTCTATACTGCCGCTCCTGCCCATTGTTAGCTCGGGACGGTGTACATCATATAATAATAATAATATAAAACAAATAAACATATAATAAAAATCCTCCCAAAAACAGGTCTGGGAAAACCCCAAAAAACAACAAACCCCATAAAAACTCCCACCTACTACCCGTCCCCTTCACCAAACGCCTGGCAAAACAGCCAGGTCTTACATTTTCTGCGGAAAGAAGAAAGATCCGGAGAGAGGCAAATCTCCACCAGGAGGGAGTTCTATAGCTGCAGTGTGGCCACCCGGAGGGCGGAGGACCTCCAAGTGGGCATCCCCGGCCGACCACAGAGGCCAACCCAGAACATGAGGAATGAGGCAGTCGTGCAGGTAAGTGGGTCCCAGACCATTTAGGGGTAATGAGGGGATACATTCCCTCTTGTTCACTCCCAACAGTCAGAGGTTATGCCCCCAAAACCTACTTGGTTAATAGCCATTAATTAATAGACCTACCCTCCAAGAACTTATCCAATCCTTTGTTAAATCCAACTACGCTACTGGCCTTGACCACATCCTCTGGCAACAGATTCCACAAGTTAATTGTGTGTTGAGTGAAAAAATATTTTGTTTCATTTGTTTTAAATCTGCTGCCAGTTAGTTCCGCAGAGTGTCCCCTAGTTCTAGTACTACTTGAGAAGGTAAATAACCACTCCCAACTTACTTGTTCCACACCACTCGTGATCTTATAAACTTCTGTCATATCCCATCTGTTATCTCTTCTCCAAGCTGAAGAGTTTAACTTATCAAGCCTCCCTTCATACAGAAGCCGTTCCATACCCTTTATCATTTTGTTGCCCTTCTCTGTACCTTTTCTAGTTCTTCTGCTTCTTTTTTGAGGAGGGGCCACCAGAACTGCACACAGTATTCAAGGTGCAGTCGCACCATAGGTTTATATAGAGGAATTATTATATTTTCTGTTTTATTCTCTAACCCTTTTTGAATAATTCCTAGCATTCTGTTTGCTTTTTTGACCACTGCTGCACATTGAGCTCAGGATTTCAATGTATTGTCCATAGTGACTCCAAGATTTTTTTCCTGAGTGATAACCCCTAATTTAAAAACCAGCATTGTGTACATATAGTTTGGATTATTTTCTCCTATGTGCATTGCTTTGCCATGTGTCAATATTACATTTCATCTGTCCTTTAGATGCCCAGTCACACAGGCTTGCAAGATCCTCCTGCAGTTCCTCACGGTTCGCTTGGTTTTAACTACCTCCTTGAATAACTTTGTGTCATCTGCAGATCTGATCACCTCACTCTTTACTTCCTTCTCCAGGTCATTAATGAATATATTAAACAACACCAGTCCAGTACAGATCCCTAGGCACTAGTGGTGGGACCCCGGGCCCATTACCGGCTACCGGATTTACCGGTTACCGGTTCCACGAAAACCGGATTCCCGGATTAAATCCGGTATGCCGGTACCGGATTTATTCCATTGGTTTCAATGGGGCGCTGTGTCCCCATTGAAACCAATGGAATAAATTCCTCCCCCTCCCCCTCCCA
>QEPC01001090.1:362346-373705 GCA_003113815.1 Sphenodon punctatus | reverse complement strand
AGCCTGTTAACATTCCGGCGGAACTGTAAGACCTGGCTGTTCGCCCAGGCCTTTGGGAGGGAGGGTGGGTAGGGTGTGGGGTTTTAGTTTCCCCACCTATTTTTGGTTCTTAGATTGGTTTGCTAGCCCTGTTTTTATAATATTTGTGATTATTTTAACTGTTTTTATTGGATTTTAAGATGTTGGAAGCCGCCCCGAGCTTGCCAACTGTTTTGAAAGTTTGGCAATCCAGTGTGCACGTTACACTGTATCACTTCGACAGTCAGCCTCAAAAGTTGTTTTTGATCTACGTATGAGGCTGCAGACTCAGCTGGTCCCTGTTCCGTCACATAAAACAGCTGGACCAGGTTTTGGGAGGAAAGTAAAGTCTTAAGAATAATTGATATCCATTCACGTACATTGGTTATGCCCTCTGTAGCACTGGCCACCTCAGCCCAACTCGGTAGAGGAGGCAGCCTTGGCCACATCCATTTATAGACCAGGAGACCTCCTGCATTGCTTTACATAGCCAAGCAACTACTGTGCCCCTGTTAAAGGGGCCGAGTCACTTGGCAGCTGCTGCTACTTCAGCAGCTGACATGGCTGTATGGTCAGTGATGATTTGAGTGGTTTGGGGAGGTGGTGCCCCTTGTGCTGCAGGCTGGCCAGCAGTAATCCCAGTTTATACCTATAGGGGGTGCAAAGCCCAATTCAGCTTTGGAGGGGCCATACGGGGACTGAGAATACGTGTCCTCAGGATAGGGTGGGGGTCCTTTCATAGGAGGTTCAATAGTGGACACCCACCCAAGATCCGGAGGATCTGGATCATTCCATATGTCACCACCCCATTCCTCATCATCCCAATTATTATTTAAACCCATCAGTTTACTCCCTCCTGCCTTTTTAAAGGGAATCTTATAGCAGCCACCACACCCCTTTTAGCTTGTAACTGTGTTTGCAATTGTTGAATCTCTCTGGCATTCCACATGTTTGCTACCTTCCTTACCTTCCTTATGCTTGGCCAACACTATCCTTATTTCTGCTTCTGCCTCCTGCAATTTCTCCTGGCACTGGCTATATTCCTGCTTTAACTGGGCATTTTCTAATCTTAGTTTCTGGCATTCATCTGTGGTACTAGTCAAACTTGCAGCTGTATGGAGTTGGTTAGCGGCACTGAGCTTCGTGATCGTGCAATTTTTCCTGTAAGACATTCTTTTCTAGTTCAGTTATTCAAACACTTGCCGCCTCTAACTCCTTTGTAATTTTTCTGGCAACGCACAACAAGGCCCAGACTGCAGCAGTTTTGAGTTTTTGTTTCCCTGGTTTGGGCCTAATGAAGCTACCATTGAATAGCTCCTCAAATGCTGTGTTAGCGGTACCCAAAGCCTTTGGGCCACTAAAGGCATCCCACACCCAAGGATTTGCCCCTTTTTCCTGCATCCATGCTTCTAGTGCTCCCATTTTCTGAACCATTTTCTAATTTCCCTCATTGCCAGCAATGGCAGGACTCTTGCTTAGTTTTAGCCAGGGCATTCTGACTGTCAAGGGCGTTGCTATTTGTGCACCTAAATCAAAATTTGACCACTGGGCCACCTGTATATCCTTAGGTTGTTGCCCACACAATAATTTGTTCCCCCTTCCAATTTTTCTGGGGTACCTTCCTCAAATTTTGGGGTGCAGTGCCCGCATTCTCCACTAGTTTGTTACCCCAAGTCCTCCTAGGAGGTATGGATCATTTTAATTGTCACCCTAAATTTTAGCAATGGTACCTCCTTTGTTTGTATAGATATAAGTGTACAAAAATTCACAAGACCACCTGCTATGCATATGTTTCTTTATTTTCCTGTCTCTAAATTAGCTCACAATCTTAATATATGAAAGGCAAAGCAGTATTTCCCACCCCAGTTTACGCGAAGTAGCAAAGCAGTTTTTCTCACCCCATCGATGTAATGCAATAAGACCCAGAAGAATGGCAGTTCCTCTTTTGGTAGAGCTGGGGACCTCACGTCTGGTCTTCTCAGGAAGGTGGTGTTGGGGAGGGTTGAGTGTCCAAAGCAGTGTCTTATTTCCCCCAGTTTTTATACTTTTTAGCTGCTCAGGGCCTTCCCTTTGTTGATGTCAGCAATTACGTAGTTTTCCTCCCCCTTTTAATCTTTCTCAACCAATTTGATCCTTTATTTCCAGTCAGTCAAGCAATCAGTATTTTTTTCCAATTTTATTTTCAGTCAGTCGAGTGATCACGTTCTCAGCACCTTATCTGTTAGTGGGAATATTCTCCTTTTGGTTGGCCGTTTATCGTAGGGCCCTTTTTGTGGTTACCTACTGACCGTAATTGGTGATGAGAGCTGTAACATCATTTATGTTCTTAGCTATGAAACGTCGGGAAGAGAGGACTTTATAATGCTCATGTAAATGAGGCATATGTCTAATTACTGTACCCCAGTTGATATTGAAGCTCCTGAATTATGTGAACCATACGCTTCTGAATTGGTATTACTCTGCTGGCTGATATGGCTATATTGTACTTCCTCTGAGGTGTATCATACCATGTATTTTGGATATATAGTTTGTAATGATATTTGGATATATAGTTTGTAAGCTGATTTATTTTATGTATTTTAGGCCAGAGCGAAAGCTAGTGCCATTAATAAATTCATTCATTCACCTACTGACCAGAGGATTCTCCTTTTTGTTAGCGATTTACTGGGTCAGGGGTTGCTTATGAAAGCTAGTATTTTTCCAGACCTTTTTCATATATGTGTTAACTCTTGCATTGTGAAGTCATTGCTATGTCTAAAAGCATTTTTAAGCAGCCCTGTGCTAGGGCATCTTTGCCATCAGCCTGCATTTTTTCTTTTACCCTTACACACATGCCAAGTCATCTAAAAATGATACAACTGTTACTACCACGGAAGCATGGATTTTTAAAAATTGTGGTGGGGTGTTGCCTAGATCAGATGGTAGAGCTGAATCTCCAGGGGGAAACAAGTGGCTCAGGGTACAGGGAATGGCAGCCCACTGATAGAGAGCTTCTTGGTTTGGACACTCCCAGAAGCACAATCTGCCCTGACAAGCAGGGCTGTTTTCAGCCCTAACTGTATGGTGATGCTGGAGCGGGGGTACAAGAGGCACATGTTTGACTGGGGGTTTTATGCAAACTGGGAGGAATTTCCAACCCCACAGCAGGCAAGATTCCAATAAAGCTGTTTGCTGCTACCTGCCAGTGAGCTGTGAACTCTGCTATGAGCAGTGGATGTGAGAAACCATCCTGGAGAAATTCAAACACTGGTTGCTTGGACTGATTGCTTTCACTTTGAATTTTTACTTTCTCTTTCAATTTTCAGTATAAGTGCTTAATAAAGTATGTAATTTGTTCAATAAACTCAGCATTTTGTGCATAGCAAAGGTTACTTCCAGATGCCAAGTGCAGGCAGGTGTAAACCCAGGTATGCACCTCTGTGGGTGGTTGGGGATAGCAGGCTCTGGACCGCCTCCCAGAGTCACAATATCCTAGAAGAAACAAACAGCTGGGGCGGCTTCTTCCCATAGTTCAGCATGACTGAGAGTTGTAACGGAGCGGGATTGTGGGAAGGTGGGGGCTGGTGGACGCAGCACAGCAGGGAAAAACATCTGCCTGTGTAGTAGGTTTGACTCGCTAATCCTGTGAGTGGGGGCTGCCTGAACGGACAAGAAATACATGGAGGGGCCACTCATTTATTAGGCTCTGCACACTCAACGTTCAAGTGGGGGCTGCACAGACCGAACACCAGACTCCAACGGACTGTTGTCTCATTTGTTAACATCCAAGGTCACATAGACATATGGACAAGCATTTAACTATTTGGTTAGTTTTACTTTTCGTTTTAACCTAGTGCACTTGTACAGTATTGGTTCACAATGAATCATGGAAAGGTCTGTTTGGTCTTTACTTCTCGAACAAAATCTGAATGTTGGGCCTAAAACATGTTGGGATCAACCCTCTAATACGAAACCCTGAGAAGTGAATGACTGATGCACTATTGTAGTTGATCCTATCCTGCAGACAATCCTTCATTAAATATTTCACGCGCTCATGCACAACAGAAATGGCCGAAGGGTGTAGGGAGGGGAAATTCAAAAGGAAAGGAGGTGAAAAAGACAAGAGGAAATGGCCAGCAAAAGACAGCCCCAGTGCCAGAGCATGGCATGAGTGGCACAGAAGGAGAGCATCCATCTGTCACTCCATTATAAAGCTGATGGGGAATCACAGCTTTAGTTGGTGAGCATTTTGCTTTCCTTACCCTCATTTTGCCTTCCCTACTCCCTCATTGGCCTTTAGTACTCTCCATTTCTAGCTTTAAATGAGCCCAGCCTTCTACATACACATGAGGTGTCTACTTCTGCCAGTCATCCGTTTAAAAGGGCAATCAGGAAGTACAGAGTGTGGAGTTTGGAAAAGACATATGGCTGCCAGCATGGTTCTCTTGGCAGAAACTCTGTTTTTAAAGCTTGTTGATGTGATGCATGTTGACTCATCCTGATAGACCCACCGTGATTTGATTCTGTTCCCTCAGCACAATAGCACAGGTGAGCCTGCTTATTAGAATCCTGCCAGGGATAAGATTTCCCCCTTGCAGTTTAGCTGCAGTACAGTGGGCTTTCAGTCTTATTGGGGGTGGGGGGCAGGGGGAGAAATGAACTCAGTAATACATTGTCTCCTTATACACTTCTTTGTCTTTCCCCCCCCCCCCCCCCCCAAGCTAATCAGTGGGGAGCATATTGGAGCCCTGGCAATGAGTGAATCCAACTCTGGTTCTGATGTTGTCTCCATGAGGCTGAAAGCAGATAGAAAAGGTAAAACCTATAATTTGCAAACTAGGGAAATTTTCCTGATGCTTTCCCTGGCCAGTGTGAGCCTCTTCCGTTAAGCCAAGATCTAAACATATTAACCTGTTCTTTTGAGCTTGGAACTGAAGACACTGAGGTGAATTTTGAGATCTGTGTTTTTGGCCCTTTTCTAATGTGCGTGGGAGGATTGGGGGGGCAGTATGGTGCGTGGGGGGGGGTGTTCCCACAGACCCCCATCCATCTCCACGCACAGAGTATCAGACATTGGTGCCTGTTGTTCCATGTGTGGGTGATGGGTGGAGCGTGGGAGTGCGCACACACCCCCGCCCACTGCGTGCAGCATTCCCATGTGATAACGGCCCTTGTTGCTCCCATTGGTAGCTGGTACCAAGCTGGTAGAAGACTTGCTCAAGGGAGTGACAGTAAATAGAGCGGGATGGTCCAGGACCAGTACTGATGTGTAAGTGGTTGATTGTCTCAGACTTGGACTGTAGATCAGTGTAGCTCCCTAGTTTTCAAAGTGGGGGGTAGAAGGTATTCAGGGAGGCAGAAGGCTCACAATATAGACCATAGACAGCAAACACTCCTCTCCTTTGAGTGAGGTGGAATCTCCAAATAATGAAAGGGTATGGGGGAGGTGAAGTTAATAAGAGGGTGAGAAGGGGAAGAGAGAGAGAGCGAGCAAGGTAGGGGTGTGGGTATGTGGTGCTATTGGTTATAGAGGACCTCGGTTACCAACAAGCATAAGGTGGGGCGCAGATGAAACCACTGGTTTAGCAATAGAGTAAGACATGTTAATGAGCCAGTGATAACACTAGTGTTTATGTTTCCTAAGCAGTTGATTATGGTGGAAAGGTATCTGAGCAAAATAAAGGCCTTATTACGGTGAACTGAGTTTAACCCTAAAAGTGACTTATTGACCTTGGATCAAGAACCTAGTATGTGAGATGGTGTTTCGCCCAGGATTGCTGTAGAGATCTCACCAAGTGTTTTGTGGCACCCAGGCTTGGGATTTACTGGGACTTGTGGTGGGGAGGGTTATTTTCTGCATCCTCGTGGCTGTTCCTTGATAAATAACCCTTCCATCTCTGTTTCTAGGGGATTTCTTTGTTTTGAATGGGAATAAATTCTGGATCACCAATGGACCAGATGCTGATGTTTTAATAGTTTATGCTAAAACAGATCTCAGTGCTGTCCCAGACTCTCGTGGTATAACTGCATTTGTTGTGGAGAAGGTAAGCTTTTAGCTCCCCTTCTTTATTTTTGTTCTGTTTCTACAAGATCATCATTTTTCCAAATTGACTAGTCTATAAGTAGTGTTGTCTTGTTAGAACCTAATATCATAAAGTTATGTCTGAGAAATGTGAAATCAGTTCTTTGTCTTACTGAATGTAGCAGGCATCACTGCTATAGTGTCTGGGAGTTCTCAGGGTCTAACTGATTGCCATATTTGGGGCTGGGAACTAATTTTCCCTCTGGGCAGATTGACTGTTGACTTGGAGGGTTTTTCGCCTTCCCCTGCAGCATGGGTGTGTCTCATCTGTTTGGGACATCTGGAGCCATCTTTTTCTAAAATTAGTTCCTGTTGTTTCAGGCATCGGTGTGCTCTGGTTGGTCACAGTCTCTACTTATAGCTGTAGGTGGGATTTCTCTGTGTGGATGGTTGGGGTGTGGCAGGTCCTGCAGTGGTGCAGGGGGCTGGACTAGATGACGCTTGAGTTATCTTCCAGACTAGTGACTGTGACTCTAGGTGTTAACACTAGAGCCAATACCAAGCTTCTCCAATTAAGAACAGACATTGGAGAGCCTGCAGTGCTGTTCTAAGGCAATAGTCTAGAGAATTACTGAAGGTACCAAATGCCTTCATGCTTCCCTGAATGACTTGGACAGCTTCTTGTCATCCTCCCTCCAGTGCCTGGAATATCCTCTCTCATCTTGTATACTTTGCCAACCCACTGCACCCATAAGATACTTCCACTAACCCTCTGTACTGACTTCACCTACTGCCCTCTTGCCTTTTTAGCTTCCTCAGACCTTATCAACCAACCTTGTTAGCTGACATATCAATCACATCAAACAACATAATACTCTTTATCTCGCCCCTTTCTCTCTAATTCCCTGACCCCAAATCCCAGGAGCTATCAAAAATGTACGTTTCATGATCTTCTGTAACCCTCTGCTCCTTGTCTTCTGGTTTTGATCCCTTGCAGTATTGTTCTTGGTGTAAAGGTCTAACGCTTTGTCAATCGGTTCTTGCTGAAGTCAGTCAGGTGAGCTCCTTGGAGACAAGGAGCTGACTCTTCTTATGGCTGTAGAATACTCTGTACTCTTCTACTATGGGGGAAAAATCACTGCAATGTCTTTGTTAAGGAAGCTATGCTAAAGTGAGAAACAGAAGAGTGGTTTGTGGCAGAACTGGAAGGGATTCAGAGAAGGACAAGAAGAAAGAATAAGGACATGAAAGAATTCACCTATGAAGAGAAAGTGAAGAGATGGGGATTACTTACCTTAGAGTGACAAAGAAGAGGCCATAATAAAATATATAAAATGAGTGGTATTGGGAAGGCAGATTGGGAACTTCTGATCTTCATAAAAGCATGCTATTCAATGAAACTGTGAGAGGCTCAACATTCAAAGCTGACCAAAAGGAATGCTTTCTCATACGCCCTGTACTTAAATTATTAAATGTATTGCTGCTGCTGCTGCATGCTATTAAAGCCAAAGGTTTTACAAGATTCAGCAAGTTCTGCAATAGAACTAACAGCACTACTGAATTTTAGGAAGGGATACTAAAAACTCATGCTTTGGATATAAAACTGATCCATGCATTAAAAATTGGGATGCGACTATGGGGGCAGATTATTTTGATATAAGCCTACTGGGGGGATTTTGCACCTTCTCTGAAGCATTGGGTATTGGGAGTAGTTGGAAATAGGAGTTTCTGGCCTGGATAATAAAAAAGGAGTTTACAACTAATGAGTGGACAAGATGGACACCATGGGTCTGATTAAGCAGGGCACTTCCTTTGTTCCAGAGTAGGCATGTAAATCTCCTAGCCCTGAAAGTGCTTTGGGGATTTTCCAGTGCCAACACAACCACAGGGTTCAAGTAGTTAACCTCTACCTTCAGTTGATTTAAATATTAACATCTGGTTTTGTGCTCTGACTAAGTCACTGTTACTCATTGAAGACGGGGATGTTGGAAAATGGAATCCGCTTCCCCAGTGCATATTCTGTCCCAGGCTATGCTTGCCGATGCACGTATTTGCTTCTCCCACACCAGTGCTTGCATTTGTACACATGTTCCCTCCCATGCCCGACATTTCATAGTGATGCTTCCCTGCTGCTCCCTACTTGTTGCAAATACAGTTTCTCTACTGTAGTCTGCCTGGAGTTCCAGCAAGAAGTTTGTAACATTGGTCTCGTTTGAATTTGCAGGGGATGCCTGGTTTCAGCACTGCCCAGAAACTTGATAAGCTGGGAATGAGAGGTTCCAACACATGTGAACTGGTCTTTGAAGACTGCAAAGTTCCAGGTGAGCAATGACCCTCTCTCCCCAAGAGCTGTGCAGAGCCCCCTACCAACTGCACAAAGGGGCTGTCCCTCTTCACTCATACAGATTGAAACACTGCTTAGGTGACAGTTTAGGTTTGAGTAAAAAGATTTTCCTGGTGCTTGACCCCCCTGCCTGCTTCATGGGAAAGAGATTCAGGCGAGAGCTGTAGTCACTGAGCATGTTTCTGAAGGCATTGGTGGTTGTCAGGGTAACTCACCAGATTTCAACCCATATGATCATTTTACATGGAAGGAGCCTGTTGGGCACTCTAAAATGAAAAGAGGGGATCCATTATCTGGATTCCTGCAAATCTAATCTGCAGCATGGGCATTTCTGCTTGTTCCCCAGCTTACCTGCAAAAAGCAGCTAGGGCAGTATCACTGGAAAGGAGCTTCAGGGCTGACTTGGACCTTCTGTCCTACGTCCAGAATTTGTGACTTTCCAGATCCCCAGCCTGTGGTCAGAAATGTCACTGAAATAGACATTCAGGCCTCCCATATGTGGACTGATCTATACAGACCAGTGTTCTCATGGCAACTGGATTCATGATCCCAATAACTCACTGAGGCAGAGCAGTAGAGCACTGAAACCTGGTGCTCTTTGACTTGGAGCCATTACTGCTGCCTCTGTTTTCTCAGGCTGGAGGCTGAGCCAGGTCAGTACCTTCCCATCAGTCTGTAAAACCTCTCTCTTAGAGATCAAGGTGTCTTCTAGCACTACAACCCCTTTTGATTTAAGGTACGTGGATTTCAGTGTCAGCAGCACTCCACTGAGCGTACTGTGTCTCTGTCTGACAGCAGCAATAGCCCAGCGTTTCACATTCTGGTAGCACACAGTTTCAAAACGATCTTAGTTATTTTTGTCCTGAGGCACTGCCGTTAGGCCTGCACCCCATGTGCATTCAATGAATATAAATATACTCCACCTTTCTGAAAAGTTTTGTGTCTCCTCTTGCCTTGCACAGCAAAGCATTATGGCTGTTAAATCCCTTCTTTAGCTAGGATGCTTCACTATGTGAGCAGCTGTTTTTTAATTGATGCTCCCACTGTTTGAAAAAGCTTGCTGCTAATAGTAATAATCATCACCTTTATTTTTATATAGCTCCCCCCCCCATCATAGCACTTAGAGTGCTTTATACATAACAATTTTACACAACTTTTAATCCTCACAACATCCCTGTGAGGTAAGTTAGGCTGAAAGAATATTGTGACTGGCCCAAGGTCACCCATTGAGTTTCTGGCTAAGGCGAGACTAGAACCGGGGGTCCCCTGCTACCTCCCAGTCAAAGTACTGCACACTTAGCCATTACACCTCACTGGCTAATAATGTTCTTCAGTCCTTTTGCAGAGGTCCAGGTATTCTTCCATCCATTTAGCTGCCTCTTTAAGGCCCCATTTCATGGTGGTGGCTGTCCTTCCAGTGGAGATGGGGTGATTGCCATTCCCACTAGAGCCCATGAACTGGGTGGATTACAGACTGTTTCTATCCAGAATAGGTAAAATCCCCCAAAGTCCTGATTCATTACCTTTGATGATACCAACGTATCAGGCTCTGTTGAAACCTCTCTCTCCCCTATTTGTAAGTGGTTTTCCGCTTCTTTCTATTGATATTAGTTATATTCAGTTGGTATGGAAGTGTGAGGGTGGCAAGTACATCAGCTCGAAGCAGGAAGTTGGATTAAATGACGCAATGCGTCCCTGCGAACCCTACATTTTTATGGTACTGACGATCAGCTACAGCATCAGTGCAGTGTCTCCTTCCATCTTACCAGAACTGCCTTGAAAGACTTCGTAATCTCTTCCATTTTCTCTCAAGATACAGCACCATAAAGAGCTACGCTTTCCACTTCTAACTGATGCACCTTGTTACTCTTCAGATTCTGCTAAGATGATAGGTATAGGGCTTTGAGGTGGTGGTGGTGTTTTTAACATGCCACCTAATGTATTGGCTCTTTCATCTTCGTAGGAATACTACTAGATTTTTAAAGATAAGTACTGGATTGACAGCTCAGCACCGGGGGAATGGCAGGACAAAATTCCCCGTGTTGTCTTAACAATACGTCCCATCCCTGACTTTGCCTATAAAGTGTGTCGTCTTTTGTTCTTAGTAGGAGAGTTCCCCCAGGGCATCCTCCTGGCCGTCCAGTCAGGACAGTCGGGTAGATCCTGCCGGCTACTAGTAGGAGGCAGACAATCAACTTTGAGGAGCCTACTAGGAGGGATCTATCCTCAGCTCCCCAGTTGTTTGTCTGCCTGTGAGCAGTAAGGAAGCAGGCAAGTGGATTCCTTTCTTCTGACTTCGAACTGTAAGAGTTTTGGAACTCCTGGTGCCAGGGGGAGAGCAATTCTCCTACCTGTTCACCTCCCCCTATCCAGGGGGATTAGGAGAACTACCCGGGATCCCCCTTCCCTGCTCGCGCGGGGGACCCGAGGAGCGGGAGTAGCAGCCCCCACACCCTGGGAGCTATCTACAAGACCTAGGTCCCCACCCCCCTGGAGGGAGGAGGCGGCCCCTGGATACAGACGGGGTAAATGAACGGACACCACCACCACCCCCGTTGGGCGACGAGCTCGGCCTTTGGTAGAAGGCTAGCCTGCGGATTCTAACCGCCTCCTCAAAGGGCTCAGGCACCCTACCGCTAGCAGGCGGGCGGCAGCAGCCGCTTTCCTCCTCAGCCGCCACCTACGGCCTCAGCCCAGCGCGGCTCAATGCTCACCTGGCCGAGCGGGTCCTCCCTTAGAGCTGGCCCAGCTCCAGCCCAGCATCCAGGCCTCAAACCCCCACACTGCTCGACAGGGGGCAGCTAGGCTGGACCAAAGACGCTCCTCCCCCCCGACTCCGTTGCGAGACGGCGGGAAAAAAGACGAGCGGGAGAGCGCCCCCAACTCCTGTTTGCGCCGGAGAGACGGGGCTTTGAGCAGAGCAGAAGCGCTATTTCCTCCCCCCCGCCAAACTCTCCTATCACACCTAGAGAGAGGCAGGCTGGGGGGGGGGGGGG
>QEPC01001090.1:335057-362031 GCA_003113815.1 Sphenodon punctatus | reverse complement strand
CAAGCCCAGGACCCCCACATGGAAGTCCTTCGGGAGATCCTCCTAGAGGTTAAATGGAAGAGGTCCCCAGCTCGATCAAGGGAACCTAGGGCCTTTAAGGGGCGTTCCAAGAGAGCAGGAAAGGGCAAACAGCTCCGACCCCAAGAGACCCTACAGATCACTCCAAAGGTGGCTGGCCACTCCTGGCCACTCCAAAAGTGGATGCAGCAGCGGCATCTCTCACCAGGAACTCGGTGTTCCCCACGGAAGGAGAGTGCTTTCCCTGGCATCCAACAGACAAGGGAATAGACTCTAGCTTGAGGAGAAATTTTGAAGAAGTGTCTTCGATCATCAAAATGGCCACGTTCACTTCATATTTCTCAAGAACCCTGATGGTATGGATAAAGAGGGCATCAGATGCGGGAGTCTCCGAAAAGATGACCAGGGTCCTATCCACAAGAATACAATTAGCCTATTCCTTCATAGCAGACTCATCCACCAACATGCTCCGCTGGGCCTCCAGAGCAGCAGCTTCTAATGTGACAGCCTGTCGCCGCTTATGGCTAAGATCATGGAAAGGAGACAACACCTCCAAGAATGCGTTAGTTGGCGGCGCCTTTCAGGGACGCAAACTGTTTGGAATTTGTCTCGATAAAGTACTAACTGACGCAGCTGACAAATCCAAGAAGCATACCCTGCAGAGTGTAGGGGTGCAAAAGAAGAATTTTCGTCCCTTTGGCGCATCACACTGATCCACCGGGAATTCCAGACATTCCTTCTTCCCCCACAGAGGGAATCAGCAGAGGTACAGACCTCAATGGCAGAAGCAGAAGGGTACCAATCACAGAACCAAGCAACGACTTGGTGTGGGCCGCCCTAAGTCGGACGCATGACTGCTCAAACCCCGACCTCCCCGAGCAAGCAAAGCTGAGGGGGAGGCTGCAATGGTTCTCAGCACAATGGACGAACTCTACCACAGACGTCTGGGTACTGAGAACCATTTGACGGGGATATGCAATAGAATTCCAGCACTTACCTCACCAGTACTTCTGTGCATCGCCGGTATCCACCAGCGGGGACAAACAAACCGCCATCCAATCAGAGATCACACGACTCCAGGCCATCGGAGCCATAGAGGAGGTGCCGGTCCACGAGCGCAGACAGGGACTCTACTCCATCCTGTTTCTGGTACCAAAAAAGACCGACGAATGGAGAGCGGTCTTAGACCTGAAGATCCTAAACGAGGTTCTCAAGGTACAGAAATTCAGGGTGGAGACCCTGCAGTCAATACGGACAGCAATCGCCCAAGGGGAATAGCTGACGGTGCTCGACCTAAAGGAGGCCTATCTCCACGTCCCCATACTGGCCTCCCACAGACAGTGGCTACGATTCAGTTATGCACAGCAGCACTGGCAGCACACAGCCCTACCGTTCGGCCTGGCAACTTCACCGAGGACATTCACCAAGGTGATGATTACCCTGGTAGCGAACCTACGAACAGAGGGGAAAACACCCGTACCTTGACGACATCCTCGTCAGATCACCAACAGAAGAACAAGCACGAACAGATCTACGCAGAGTCATCGAATATCTTCAGCAACACAGTTTCATAATCAACTGCAAGAAGAGCCACCTGGTTCCATCACAAACCCTGGAACACCTGGGGGTGGTACTAGACACCAGGAGGAGCAGATTGTTTCTAATAGTACAGAGACAACCGAAACTAATCTCGCTGATCCAGCAAATCTCAACGACACACAAAGCCAAGCTAAAAACTCTGGCGAGCCTACTGGGAGCCATGACATCTTGCTTGGGCATTGTACAATGGGCCAGATTCCATTCCAGGACCCTACAACGCTTCCTATGGCCATGGCCGGACGCACTGACCCAGGGAGAAAATCCCTGGATCTTAATTCCGACGGCACTGAAGAGATCACTGACGTGGTGGTCACAACCGCACAGGTTCGCGATCGGGATGCCACTCTCCGATCCAATAAGAACAGCGGTCACAATAGATGCAAGTCTCCAAGGTTGGGGGGCTCACATAGAAGGTCAGAAGGCACAAGGCAAATGGCTCCCTTGGGAGAAGAGACACCACATCAATTGGTTAGAATTGCGAGCAGTTTACCTGTCCCTGAGAGACATGGCACCGATGCTCAGAGGGAAGGATGTAATAGTATACACGGACAACATGGTAGCAAAGGCCTACATAAATTACCAAGGGGGTTCGAGATCCGAGACGCTCCACCAGATGGCAACCATCCTCATCAGGTGGGCAGAGAACAACTTAGAATCTCTCAGAGCGATTCACATCAAGGGCCAAGCCAACACCCAGGCCGATTGGCTCAGCCGTGTGCAACTGAATCAGGGAGAGTGGTCTCTTCACCCTGAGGCATTCAGGACCATAGTCAGATGGTTCGGAACCCCCTCAATAGACCTGTTTGCCTCTCCAGACAACTCGAAGTCGGAACTATTAATATCCCGACATCCGAATCACAAAACAATCGCCTTCGACGCACTGAACTGTGTATGGCCTCAGGGCCTCCTATATGCTTTTCCTCCTTTTCCGCTCATCCAACGGACAATAGCGAAGGTCAGGAGAGAGCGAGCAACCACCATTCTGGTGGCTCCCTACTGGCCACGGAGACCGTGGTTTGAGGACTTACAGGGCCTCAGCCAGGAACCTCCACTCAGACTACCATTCAGAACAGACCTCCTATCACAAGGTCCGATCCTCTGTGACAAGCCAGTCTCTCTCAAGCTGACAGCCTGGATATTGAGAGGAGAACCTTAAAAAAACTAGGTTATTCCACTAGAGTCTTAGATACTCTGCTCCAGTCTAGGCGCCCAGCGACTAAGCACATATACCAGAGCACCTGGGCCTCCTTTGCGAGGTGGTGCAAGACTAAACTGTTTAATCCAGAGAGGGCTTCAGTTAGGATAATATTAGACTTCCTTCAGGAAGGGCTGGAGAAAGGGCTAAAACCCAACACTCTCCAGAGACAGGTCGCAGCCCTGAATAGTGCACTAGGTACCTTAAGGGGTCACAAGATATCGGAACACCCTCACATAGTGCGTTTCCTGAGGGCGGCGAGAATCCTCTCTCCACCGGTAATCCATAGGTTCCCTTTATAGAACTTCAATGTCCTACTCAGGGCACTCACTAAGGTCCCCTTTGAACCCCTGAACGAGGTTTCCCTATACTTTCTATCACTAAGGTGGCATTCCTCATAGGAATCACTTCTGCCAGGAGAATCTCGGAACTTGGGGCACTGTCCATAGAACCATCCCTATGCTCATTCAAGGAGTCTTCAGTGACTAAGATTGGACCCAGTTTTCAGTCCTAAAGTGAACTCCCGTTTTCATAGGGAACAGGAGGTGATTATACCCTCTTTCTGCCCGAATCCATCTTACCCTTTGGAGCGGATATGGCACACTCTAGATGTCAGGAGAACCCTGAAAATTTACCTGTGCAGAACAGGAGTGTTTAGAAAGTCTGCGGCCCTATTCGTATCCTACAGTCCTCAAAGAAAGGGACTGAAAGCTTCCAAATCCTTAATAGCGAGGTGGATAACTTTCTGTATATCTGAGACCTATAAAGCGGAAGGAAAGATCCCTCCAGCGGGGATATTTGCTCACTCCCTTCGGGGTGCAGCAACTTCTCAAGCCTTTCTCAACGCTGCCTCATACAGGGAAATATGCCACGCCGCAGCATGGTCTTCAGCGCATTCCTTTACAAGACGCTATAGGATTCCACTGCAAGACTCCGCTGATGCAGCCTTTGGTAGAAGGGTACTGCAGTCAGTTATGTAGAGAGCCCTCTTGTGCCCCTTAGGACCAAGCTCTATCGAGATCTCCCTCCTAGAGTTTTTTACTTTTCCCTCCCTCTGATTAGGACTGGGGCACTGCTCTGGTACGTCCCTACTGTCCTGACTGGACGGCCAGGAAGATCTCCCGGGAGAAAGGAAAATTAGGCACTTACCTCTGAATTTTCCTTCTGCGGGGCATCCTCCTGGACGGCCAATCCCCACCCGGAGTGAGGTCAACTCTGTGGTGTATTCGGAGGAAGAGGGACCATAAACCCGGATGTCCCTTAGAAATTGAGGACAGGTTTACGGTTATAGTTAGCAGGGGCGAAATTAGTTTAACCTCAATAGTTAATAAGGTTAAAAGTTTAAAGACTAGATCATTAGAGGAAGAATAGAGCTCAACAGGACTGGGGAGCTGAGGATAGATCCTTCCTAGTAGGCTCCTCAAAATTGATTGTCTGCCTCCTACTGGTAGCTGGCGGGATCTACCCTACTGTCCTGACTGGCCGTCCAGGAGGCCCCGCAGAAGGAAAATTCAGAGGTAAGTACCCAATTTTCCTTTCTGGTTCACTGTGCATTTAATCCTTGGCATCTGTATTAAAGAGTCCCACTTTGATCAATTGGACACATGGGGTGAAGCCACATGAGACGGGCTGGGGAGGCTACCAGCCTTTTGGTAGCCTTACCCCTCCCTGGGCAAATGAGCCACATGATGCAATGGCTCGTGTGCCCAGGGCCCACCAGATGTTTGCTCTGTCCCATGTGGGGGCAGGCAGGTAGCCGGTTGCTCCATGGTGCGTGCTTGGGAAAATCCTGAGGATGTGTTGCGGAGCAGCCTTACCCCAAGTGGGGTATGGCTGCCCAAGGCAGGACAACCCATCTGGCAGGACACGCTTGCCTCACCACACTTGAAGCAAGGCTACAGGGCTGTGAGTGACAGGCAGTAGTGCCCATTGCATGTGGCCATGTCACAACCAGGGGCTGACTTTCCGCTGGGGCAGGGGGAGGGGGGCAGGGCCAGTCACTCCTGTGGGCAGCACCTTAGCTCCAAGATGGGCTAAGCCGCCCAGCTCCCCCGTGCACTTGTGGCCAGCTACCTGCGCCGGCCCTGTAGTGTGGCAGGTCCAATTGCCTGCCACAGGGCCATGCAGGGATCAGGCCCGTGCAACTCATCTGACTGCACTCATGGAGTCATTTCATTTAAGGCATTCTTCAGCTAGAAGGTGGTAACAAGGTGCTAGAAGGTGGATTTGTCCTTTCCTCTCTGTCTCCTCTGCAAAAACCCTTGTTCATGCTCTGGTCATCTCTCGCCTCAATTACTGTAACCTCCTTCTCACTGGCCTCCCCCGCTCTCCCCTTTCTCCCCTTATCTCTGTCCAAAACCCTGCTGCCAGGGTCATCCACCTCGCCCATCGCTTCCTCTTCTCTCTTCACTGGCTCCCCCTTCCTGAACGAATTTCTTCACAAGCTCCTAGTCTTCACCTATAAAGCTCTTCACAACCTTGCTCCCCTCACCTCTTTGTGCTAATTTCCCTCCATACTGCACTCCATGAACTCCACTCCTCCTCTGTCCCCTCTCTCACCCTCTCTCGCCTCCGCTGCTCCCCTAACCACCTTCATCCCTTCTCCCTAGCTGCCCCCCACGCCTGGAACTCCCTCCCTGCCCACATCCGCCTCGCCCCCTGCCTTTGTACCTTCAAATTCCTCCTCAAGACCCACCTCTTCCGCTCTGCCCTCCCCAACTTCTCGCTCCCCTCACCTAACTCCTGCTGATACCCTCCATCCAGTACAATCTGTTACCTCAGGTCTCTGTGCTCATATCCTCACCACACGGACCAACACCACATCACCATTCTTGATGTAACCAAGCCATGCACATGCACCTGGGACCTCGCATCCTCGTGAATGCTACACGCCTTGTCTCTCCCTCTGTTCCCCTTCCTTCGTATCACCCCACCCACCCACCCACCCCATCTCTCAGATTGTAAACCCTAGGGCAGGGACCGTGTCTATTCAATTACTTTGTAAAGCACCAGGTACATTGCTGGCACTATATAAATGCTTTCTAATAATAATAATAACAATAATAACATCCAGCCACTACCGACTTGGTCTGAACTTGACCTTGTCACTCAACGTTATGGATTAAGAGACATAAGGTTACAAAAAAGTAGAGCAACACTGATAAATACAACTTGGGTTACTCTGCTCCTTTGTTCTTGACCTTTCTTGAAAAGAAAAGCTGTTGCCAGTTGTAGGAAGTATATGTAGAACATATCCTGGGCATGCACAGTTTAATAGAGGTGCCTTGGGGCAAAGTAGAAAAACAATTAGAGGTTTGAATCCTCTCTCTAAAGAGAGCAGATCCATCGACCGTGACTTTGCCTTCAGAGAGTCTTGCTTGTACCGGTAACTAACTCTGTTTTGCTAATCACAGATGAGAATGTCTTGGGGCAGTTGAGTAACGGTGTCTACGTGCTGATGAGCGGCTTGGATCTGGAAAGACTCGTGTTGTCTGGTGGACCCCTGGGGTAAATGTTTGTTCATCTTTACGCTAGCTGTGGATCTCTTCCACTTCTATTCTTTTCATGTGGGTTAGCCAATGGCACCAGGTGAATTCCTTATAACATGAAGCATCCCTTTCACAAGAGCAATTGCTTCTGGCTGAGAAGGGGACTGTTTCTTATTTTATTCTTTAGATTTCCGTGCCACCCTTTTTTCGAAGGACTCTGGGCAGCTTTCAATATTATTTTTTTTAAAAACAAACCAACCTCAAATTGTTTGTCATGTATAAACCAGGGGTGGGCAAAATTTCTAACACCAAGGGTCATGTACCAAAATCTTCATATGGCTGAGAGCCACAAGTCACACATCACACTCTCTTTAAGCAGAAGATGCCTCTTGTGTCGTTTATTTTTAGGAAAGATGTTCTCTCCCCATCGCATCGCAGGAA
This sequence comes from Sphenodon punctatus, assembly GCA_003113815.1. Classification (NCBI taxonomy): domain Eukaryota; kingdom Metazoa; phylum Chordata; class Lepidosauria; order Sphenodontia; family Sphenodontidae; genus Sphenodon; species Sphenodon punctatus. Next base: position 355,290 of record QEPC01001090.1, on the reverse strand, counting down.
CAGGAGATAGAGCAGGGATTCTCGGCCTGGTGCTCAGGAGCACCAGAGTGCTTGGGCAATGTGCGAAAGTGCTCCCCAAACCAGTTGTCAGTGGTGCTCGGGAGCACTTCAAAACAGTCCTTCATCCATTAAAGTCAATGTGAACTAGGATTACTCAATTAATTATCTCAATTTCCATTGAATTGAATTCACTTGAATTGCAGAGAGCAGACTTAATCTATGCATATTTATGCAAATCATAAATTTGACTCCCAAGTAGTCACGTCACGCCAGTGCTCATGACTGGAAAAAGGTTGAAAACCCCTAAGATAGATGGAACCTTCATATTGTAGCCCTTCCTCCCCGCTAATGCAATAAAACTCTGTTTTTCTTGAAAGCCTAGATAAACTGAATTGTCTTTGCCATCTCTGAATTCAGGGAGAGGTGTGGGGAGTTTCTCCTGAGACCCTTAGACATACCTTCCTGTTCTGTGGGCTGGGCTCCCCTCTCTCTGTGTGAGCCAGGGGGGTCTCAACCTTTTCCCAGTCACAGACACCGGAGGGACGTAAGTGACTACTTGGGAGCACTGCATAATTTGCACAAATGATTTGCAAAAATATGCGTAGATTAAGTCTCCCGTTTACAATTCAGTTTAGTTCAGTTCAATGGAAATTGCAATCATTAATCAATTCCCCACCCCAGTTTGACCCGGCTTCAATTCAGTTCAATTCACTTACTCCACTTACAGCAGCAGCTTATGACTGGAGGCCTTACAGTGTGGAAGGAGACCCCTGTCCTGGCATGGTCACAATGATATCAATGCTCCCGAGCACTACTGACAGCTGGCTTGGGCAGCACTTTCACACACTGCCCGAGCTCCTGAGCACCCCTGTGTGAGCTCTGATAGGCTCCCTGTATCCCTGATCTGTCAACACACTTTCCTTTCAGCCATTTCTCTGTGTCTGTCTGTCTGTCTGTCTGTCTGTCCATCTTCCTCCCCAATCCATTCTCCTGCTGCACATTTGAGCCTCCTCCTAGGCTCCAGACTCCTCTTATCTGTGCACTGGGTGAAGTCTGGGGGGTGGGGTTTGAGGTGTTTTTTAGATGTTTTTAAATTGTGTTGATGTTTTAAATTGTTTTTATTGGTTTTGTAAGCCGCCCCGAGATGCCATGGGCATGAGGGGGCGGCAAATAAATGTAATAAAATAAAAATAAATAAATGGCCAGCCACCACCAGGCTTCTTTGCAGCGAAGTAACAGGGGGCAGTGCATGGGGCAGCTCCAAGGACTATTATAGGTGAGGGGGTGGGGAAGGATGACAGGATCTGTCCTGGGGCAGGAACAGATTAAGGGAAGAGTGTTCCTGAGCTTCATCTCTCGGCAGCAAGAGAGCACAGGCTCTGGGGCACAGAGTCAGGGTGAGGAGGAATACTAGATGAGTTGACTGAGGGGAGCTGGAGCTAGCGGTTCCTCTCCTGGGGCCAGGAGGTGAGGAGAATCAAACTCTCCTGCCAGGGGCTATGTGGACAGATGGCAGCACCAAAACCTGTCCTAGGCTGAAGGGGTCAGGGCAGTGGTGGGTTCTGTTCTGGAAGCAGCACCAGGCTGATGGGGCTTTTACCAGGCTGTTCGTGCTCCTTGCAAGACAGGTCTGGGTATCGCTCTGCTGGAGCTCATTGCTGGGGCCTTGATTCTCTCTTCTGGGGGAGGGGCAGCTGCATAGAGGTGCAGAGAGAGTCACTTTGCAGGAAGCATCTGCACAGTGTGGCTGGTGAGTTGAAGGAGTGCAGGGAAGAGTCACATCCCATCCATGAGTAGGGTCCAGCAGGGCACCGGGTGGGTAGCACACCCTCCCCTGGCACACCCACACACGCAGATAACACTGGATTTGTTTTTGTTTGCATCTCCAGGAAAATGATGTACATGGGCAGCATGCAGGAACCCCCTGCTGAGCAGGTGTGTCACAAAGCCACTGTCCAGTCTGGGGCTGCTGCCTTGCCCCAAGACCAAACCTGTCTTTGGGAGCCTCATGTGACTCTTAAGCCGCCAAATGCCAATCCTGGTATAAAATAACACCCCGTGAGTCCCCATAAAATCCCCATCCCCCAAATGTCTGCCTTCTCTCCCTAGAGGGTCACTGAACATTTGTGCTCTAGTTCAGTCCCCTGCATAAGAAAGGAGGCAAAGTCCCTGACAGGCATAGGTATGTCTGGTGATTAGAGGCCATAACAAGGGGCCCGAACTTCTAGGTTCCATTTCTTGCTCTGCTGCCCTCTAAACTTGTATGAGTTACTTTCTACCTATATATAGAACAGAAATTCTCACAATTCCTCTGAGTCTGCTGCTGTTTAGCATAACCACTTGGATTAAGGAAAGGATTGTATGCTTATCAAATGTGCAGAAAAAAACAAAGCCAGGAGGGATTCCAAACCATTTTGCGTAGAATTGCTATTCAGATTGATCTCGATAGACTGAAGAATTAGTCTGGTGTAATAACATGCTATTCAATAAGGGGATATGTAAAATATTATGCATCAGAAAGAAAAATCAAATGCACAAATACAAGTTGGAGAACAAAAACCCTTAGGGGTAGGGACCTAACTATTGATTGTACAGTGCCAGGTACATCGCTGGTGCTATACAAATAAAATAATAACTGACTAGAAAATAGAACTGCAGAGGAGAATCTGGAGGGCTATAATGGATCACAAACTGAATCAGTAATCAGTGTGATGTTGTTTCAGTGAAAGGCAAAACCCATTTTGGGATGTATGAAAAGATGTATGTAAGATGCAGAATGTAATACTTACCCTCTGTTTGGCATAGACAGGCCTCTGCTGGAGTACTGTGTTGTGTTTCTTAAACTGGTGCTCAGAAACTGTCATGTTCCTTGAACTGTGGCGCACCTCAGCCTGCACCAATGAGGAAAGGTTGAAAGAACTGGGAATGTTCCGATCTCAAGAAGAGGAAGTTGAGATGGCACATAGTCGTTTTTAAGAATGTGAAAGGTTGCTGTAAACAGGATGAGAATCAGCTGTTGTCCATGACCATTGAGGGCAAGACAAGGTTTTGGATTTAAGTAGCATGAAGAAAGATTTAGGTTAAAATTTCTAATCATAAGAATAGTTAGGCAGTGGAGAAGGTTTTGGGGGCAGGGGAGAGGAAAGAGGGGTGGATTTGCCATCATTGGAAGCTTTTAAAAATAAAGTAAACGTATGTTGGGGTGACCTAGTATAATTTTCAAATTAACCTACCTCAACAGAGACACACGATTGCCTCTTAAGATGCTTCCAGTCCTACAGTTTTCTGAGTCTGTGATTAACTTGATATTTGTAAAATACTTTGCAAGCCTCTGAAGGGTGCTGTAGAAGCACAAAGTAGTATTATTACTAGTGTCAACCATGTCATAAACTTATCTAATATTATTTTGAATACCTCTAATGATGGTGCCATAAATCTCATTTAAATTTTTAAAATTATTTTTCCTTGACATTTATTTCTCTTTATCATCAAGTATCCTTTTTTTCTTCTTCTGCTGATTGAACTAGCCTGAAGAATTCTCAGCCTCAAGGTCTCGCTGCCACAGAGGACTAGAGCCACCATGACTTTTTCTCCATTTTTTGCTCTCTAGTAAACAATGCTTCGGGCCCTTTTGCTGGTGAGGAAAGCCCCACAAACCATTGTGGGGATGTAAACAGATATAGCAATGCCTGCTGAAATCTACAGGCACCCTAAGCTCTGAGAATTGTGACCAGGGTCCTGTGGACTCAGATTCTGCTTCCATAGAATTTGGATTTTTCCCCATGATGACTCTAGCTCTGACTGTAGGAGATGGCAAGTGGATCGGAGAGTGCAGTTACATATTGCTAAGTGAGAGGGGATCGGGCAACAGAGCTGTCCTCGCATAGGAGTGGGGGCTTAATGTGAGCTAGGTAACACATTATTCAGCACACACTAATCTAGAATGTGTCTTTGCAGTGTATTAGACTTGAATGATGTGACCGCAGCCTTCCTGGACTGGCACACGCCATCCCAGTCTCCCTTCCTTTTGTTGTCCTCTCAACAGGGTGCAGTAGCTGCTGTAGGCATGAGTTTAGTACTGCTTTTGATATTTAAATCTATGTCATTTACACTGCCCCCAAAACTTAATTTTAAAGGTGCTGCTAGTATTTGTATGGAAAATACAGACATTTAGCCTAGATGTTATGGGGCCATTGTTCCAGGATATCTGCTGACTCAGAAATCGCTATCTTGATTATTCTTGCTTCAGGTTCTACAAGGTTTCTTGCAGAACATGAAACAAGGTTAGATTTTATCTCAAAGAGTCACTTAGATTCTCAGTTTTGGAGTACACTATGCATAAGTCCAAAAAGAAGAGTAAATAAATGGCCATTTTCACAACTGTATGTGCAGAGTTCTGCCTTGGGCTAAGCTTAGATGTTCACTAATTAGTCCGTTGTTTCCCCTCTCCTTACTCCATGCACCTCAGCCTGTACCAAAAAGTGTCTCTTTCTCTCTCAGGCTCATGCAGGCAGTTCTTGACAATGCTTTCCCATATTTACATGTGAGAGAAGCTTTTGGACAGAAAATTGGCCACTTCCAGGTGAGAGTCAGGCAATAACCACCACTGATACCTGTAAAGTGGACTTTAGTTGTTGGTGATCCTTCTCTGTTGAGCTCTGTGTAACTGATGGAGAGAATTTTAATACTGTCCCCCCCCCCCCTTAACACACATGTCTTTATTAACATACAAGATGCAAACCTGAGACTATGCAAAATTTATGAGAAGACACTCTCTGAATGAGTTTTTAAACTGATAGTTGGTTTAAAGAAATTAGATAAACTTGTCTCATGCTGGCTGAGATTTTAATAGCTCAGAAACTTGGGGTAAAACAATCAGTCCTGAATTTGTGGCTGGGTTTACACTATTTCTTGGCATTTCTGATGAGAATTTGAAAAGAACTGACCTGTTTGGCATCTCTACCTGAGGCTGAATTTGGGAGCAGAGCTGGGCTTTGGGGTCCCAGGTCTCTCCTGGTTTAACTGCCTGTGATCTTATGACCCAAGGCCAACCATGTTACCTCTCAATCCAGTCTTTCTCAGGTAGCAGGAGAGGCTGGCTAACGAAAACAGCAATCTCCCCGTGTTTGCACCTGAAACTTCATTTCTGTCCTCTTCCCCTCATTTCTTTTTTCTTTCTTTCTCATGTTAAGTTTCCATCTTTTAATTTGAAATGCACTGTTTTTGTCTTGCGCTGCCCTGTGTAGCTCATGCAGGGTAAAATGGCAGATATGTATACACGATTAATGGCGTGCCGGCAGTATGTGTACAATGTGGCAAAGGCCTGTGATCAAGGACACTTCAATGCAAAGGTGAGCTCACTTTTCCAGGGGATGCTCATGGCACTGGGTGGTGGTGTTTTTTCCTTTTCCCCTTTATACTCCGTTCATGTCTTTTGTTTGAAAGAAGAGGGAAAGAGCTTCGGTTGGGTGGGACTCTGAATTTGTTACAGAACATGTAGGATTCTTTGAAAGCTTTGCACCTTGTCAAGGAAGTGAAACCTCCCTAATGCACAGGCAGTGCTTTGCCTGGTACTCAGAGATGCAGCATACTGAGCCCTCACGCAGTTATCATGCTACTGAAAGTAGCTAAGCAGTCATTGTAGGGAGCTGTAACTTCCACCACTGATAACCTAACCACACATGCTTCAAAGAAAGAGACTAACAGTTGGAGAACACAGTCTTGCATCAGTCACCTGCGTCTCCCATGGGCAGGATGTAAATTCATGAAGATTTGGTTTCCTTCCTGTAGTGAGTTTCCTTCCTCCTCACAGAATGATTAAATCCTTTTCTCTAGGCTTCACTTGCATCCTTCCCTCACAGAAAAACTCTGCATCTCTTGCTTGGCTCAAAACTTGGTGTAGTTGAGAGGGACAAGCTAAGTTGGCTTGCAGATATCTAAGGCTTGTGGGAAGACAGTCAATATGAAAATGGAACCAGGCAGGGGTAAAATCTTTGCTGTAAACTACCTTGTTCCGTCCTTAGGACTGTGCAGGAGTGATTCTGTACTCAGCAGAATGTGCTACTCAAGTGGCTCTAGATGGAATACAGTGTCTGGGTAAGAACATGGATGTTGTTGCTTCTTCCACAATGGGAAAGGGTTATGCTTAGCAGACAGTTAATGTACAGTAGCATAAACCTCTGTTCTTCCACTGATAGTTATTGAGTTCAGAAGACAAGAAGCTTAATAATAATTGTGGTTGGTCAGGTCTTTCCTCATAGGGATTAACTCACGCACGCACGCACGCACGCACACACTGTTCACATCCTGGAGCCCAGGTTCCCCATCTAGCAGTGGTTCCCAGTTTGTTTGTTTTTTACATATGGACCCATTTTGAGACTTAATTATAATCCCATGGCCCCGACAACAGAAATATAAATTATATTGAATATTGATTGGAATGGCGACCTCGTCCATCTATGGTGTGACTCCACTTGGGGTACCCACCCTAGAGGTCGGGAATCTCTTCTCTGGTTTTCATGTCACCTTTGTGATTGCAGGTGGAAATGGCTACATCAACGATTACCCAATGGGCCGTTTCCTGCGTGATGCCAAGCTGTACGAGATAGGGGCAGGAACCAGTGAAGTACGAAGACTTGTCATTGGCCGGGCATTCAATGCTGCTTTCCAGTAATGCCTGTCATTGAAGGAGAGAGACTCTCCGCACCAAGAGGCCTTTGTTTCATAGAAGGCAAAGTGCACAACAGCCCTTTCTGTTCTTGAACAGAAGGGTCACCACACACTGACTCTCTGCCATCCAGTCTCTGAAGAAATGCTGCTAAAGACTAACTAGGCTCTGCTGAGGGAATGAATTGGGCAAGAGGCAGAACTAAAAATCTTCCTCTTGTGACCAGCCGCTTAGTCAGGAGATTTAGTAGCTATCCTGATCCCTATGACCTACGTCATCATGACTAAAAGATGAGGCTGCTGCAGAATGCATTTTGCCACTGGAGCAAGGTGGTTCTCAAATGCTGAACTAATTAAGTGAAATAGGGGGAAATCAGCTGCTGTCTGTCATGGATCAGTGGGTTTGGCAATTTGTCCACTTTAACAAACACCCCATTTTGAGTATCATTGAAAAAGTAGGGTTTGTTCTTTCTGAACATGCTTCTGCTTGAAAGAGATTCTCAGTGTGCCACTCCAACAGTGTGTTAATCCACAGGTGCCATGGAACTGGTATCTTTATATTCAACTTTGGAAAACCGAATGGTTAGCTGATGTCATGGCAGCTTTTTATTTGCTGTTAACACTAAAGGACCACAGCCACACAACCAATATGATAAAAGATGTTTCCCAAAACCTTGTTTAAATGTCGTGCATGGTTTCCATGCCTTCCCCTCTCCTGTCTCTGCTGCTTACTAAGTGTAATATGAAGTCTTCCCTCATCTGATCATCTGCCTCCTGCTGTCTGATTCATGTGGTGATGTCACCATCAATCATTCTGGAAGCAGTTAAAATGTCAAAGACTTCATTGTGGCCTCTGTGAATGAATCAGGCCAAGAGGGAGGTTGACTGGTTGTGTTTAAGGGCGTTCTGTTGATGAGTGGGTATACATACACACCATGGTCTAGCTGACCATGAAGTGAGCACAGCAAGTGAGAGTGAGGGAGGATTAACAGGGTTTTAGGGAAATGTTACATAAAGTGGTTTAAGGTTTTTAGCTGTGGTGCTTTTTTAAAAATGGAAAACTGCAGTACACCAGCTTCTGTAACAAACTCCATGAAAAAGTTGTAGGGAAAATTAAATGTCTTTGAGGAAGTAAACAGCTGTCATTTTGACTGATGTAAGTTAAGACACAGAATGCAGCTCTTGGTTTTACTTACTTTTATATATGGTATCTGTCATATGTCCTCTTGTGTCAGCAGATAATTCAAAACTTTTAAAACCTAGGCAAACTAAAAAGCTACTTATGCTTAGTTAAGAAAATTTTTAAAAATCTGTTTCAGCCTGACTTGGAAGGACAAATATGGAATAGGTAGCTTAAAGATGCACAGAACAATCAGCAAACTCCAGCTTTACTGAGCAAGACCAACACTTGAATTTCTCTTGGAAATGGTTTAGCAACCAGTATAGTTCCATCACTGGTGTTAACACAGTGAAATGTTACACCCTACACTGGCTGTAGGAGAGGAGAAACGCAACAGAGTACTGTGACTTTACCTCAGAATAATTAGACATGGAAAAGAATGCCATCCATTCAAGCTACACTTGCTGTATCCTGACCTTCATGGAAGATGTAGGGGGAGATTTTTCCAGGTACTTAAGGAATTTGAAAGCTCATGTCCTATTAAAATTAGTGGGAACCTGGCAATCTAATTATGTAGGTAGCTTAAGATTATCCACCTCAGTCTCATGAAGATGAAATGACAGCTGTTACAAAGAGCAATGGCGAAGCAGAAACAGTGGAAGGTGTCTCTAAAAAGCATTCAGACAGCATCTTTTACATATATATTCTAGGACATTATAATGAATCACATCCGGTTTTCTTAAAGACTCTCTCAAAATATTGGCAATGGATCATAGGTTTATGATCCCTTTCAGCTCAGAAGAGCCCTAGTGAAATGAAGGTCAAAATAATCAAGATCTTCCAAGAGACTAAAATTGGTAGAACTAAATTCTGTGTGTCAAATGAAACCTGCATGCCAGTTTTTCAGTCTGCCCTCTAATGCTGGAGATGCACATTTTAATATCATCGCATCACCTGCACTCGACAGCACTTCAGGGTTAAGACACGTACTAACATGAAACAAAGCATATCCCTAAGGAGGAGAAGAATTCATCATGATAATCAAACTACATATGCTTCCATAAGGTGGGTATTGAACTGTTGGCAATTGATCTAGGGGAGCAGAGTCAAGCTCCTGCCAGGTGGTGGTCTGTGGTGATTGGGATAGGATTATTTTTTAACATGGATAATGCAAATAAAGAAATCTGCTTTTGAAAATGGTCCCAGTGAACTTTCTAGAGTTTACCCAGCAGGGGGCAGCAGTAGACTTGGTTTGTGTTTGTGTGTTTCTTAACTGCATCACAGCTGGAGAACTGGACTCCGCCCAGCATGCATATCCTGTGTGGTTCAGGCTGGTGGAGTGAATGGGGACGGGTGTTTTGATACACCACCCTCCTGCCCCTTTTCTCAACCCACCACTATTTTTCTCTGATTGTTTTAAAAGGATTGTGGTAGATCTGACAGGTGCTAGAGCCTCTTGCCTTTGGAGAAGCATAACTAGCAGCAGAAAATGTGCCAGGGTACAGTGTTACTGGCCATGGTGGTTTTTTCTGGTATTTGTTGCTTTTCATAGAAATCATTCTAGGTGGATAAGGGGTGTTTTGCTCATAGAACATGCCAAACCTTGCATAGCTTCAGGAGAGACCTTATGCACTGCTGCTCACTCAGTCATTGTGGCTTGGGTGCTGGAATGGTAAAGGGGCTCAGGATTTTCCTACAGCCTGGGGAGAGAGCAGTGGAATAGCGCCTGCAGTCTGATTGACTTTCAGAACACATCACGGGTCTGAGGTATCTGTCCCTGTAGTGTTTGGGCATGGATTCCTAAATTTATTGTGTGTCAATTCCCTCAAGGAAGAAATACCAAGCTCCTGCCCTTTCCTCCTCGTCCTCGCTCACTGCTTCATCGTGAGGAGTCAGGCTTAGGTGGTTTCTTTCCTAGGGCTTCAGATCAGAGCTGGTTTGCAGCTCAGTTCCCTAGGTGACAGCTTTCTGGGAGGAATCCTGGCATCACATCCTGCAGGCAGGAAACTGACTGCTAGTGGTGACTGCAGCTGAGTGCCCTCTGCTGGGAATGATCATCAATCAACTGGCCACACTCCACAACTTTGAGTCTAGCCTCAGAATCTCAGCAAATTGCAGCTGCTGTGAGGGGATGTGAAGCAAGAATCTATCTATGGGATAGTGAAACCCTAATTCACTTAAAGATTTTGAAAATAAGGACAAAGATCTGAAAAAAATGTTCTGGAATTGGCTGTGCCATGACTGTTCTGTCTCTGTGCCCCACTTCCCAATGGTCACTAGTGTGGCCACCTGTGGTGGTTTTTTACCTGACACTCCCATAGGCCAAAATGGAAAGGTCAGGTAAAAAACAACCGGAGGTGGTAACCCTAATGCTCACTGAGGCCCTGCGGGCTGTTATGCTACAACAGCTGTTAAATCTCTTATGATAAGGTCCGTCATTCTGTATATCCCTGATTGAACCATCTTTGTTCAGGGAGCTCTTGGCACTTTGCTGGGCTTTTCCCCTGGAAAAGAAGCTGTTCATAGCAAAAGCTTTGCATGTTGGGGTTTAGACAGCTGTAGACAGAACAGAGATGTACAGCTGCACCTCCTAACTCTGTTGTGCTCACTTTTGTACAAGTGATCATCACATGCACTGATGCAAAATTAGTCAAAGGAGATTTATTCCAGTTCAGTCATGCAACCCTCTTCTAGCAGGGGAAGCCTACACAAAGCACGGCTGGAGCCAAGGCAGGAGTGCTTGTGGAAAGCATTTGTGTGTCAGGGTTGCTTGCTCCACAAATTCTCTTCAGACACACATGTGCATTGGGAAAGACAGCACAGGCTTTAATACATTTCAGCTTCCCTAACTTAGGGAGGGTTGTGTAAATAAGCTGGGGGAGTGTTGGCAAGCCATGCACGATCAGGCCTGCTACCTTGTCACTGGATCAGCCATCCTCCTCCCATCTCATTATTTCATTTCTAGAGTACGTTCAGTTCAAAGTGCTTTACAGTCCTTATCTAGTTCACCTGCACAACAGCCCTGAGAAGTAGGTCGTTATTAGTCCCATTTTCCAGACAGAACTGAGGCTGAGAGGTAATGACAGTGCTTACGGTCACCTGGTGAGTTCATGGCTAAATTGGAAGCTGAGCCCTGGTCTCCCAGATTCAAGTCCCAACACCTCTGCTGGGCTACATTGTCTTACACTTTTTCTTCTGCAAGGAAGAGTTTAATGACATCACAACCCTTCCCATGTTCTTTGTATAAAAATAAAGTTTTAAAATAGGGGAGAACAGTGGTGGCTGGTGGGGTGAGGCAAGCAAGGGGATCTTTTCCCCTCGTAGACTGTTTTGAAAATGAGTACAAGATCCATTCACTGGAGAGGAGCTGGGAGCAGGGATGTGCTCAGGATGCGGGAAAGAAGAGGTTCTAGATCATGGATCTATGGCATGGATCCTTCCCCTATCGTTGAGTGCATGCCCTCATCTCTGCTTCTTTCCCATTGGGCATGCATGCTCCTTTAGTACTTGGTGTGGGCTGGATTTGGTCATGGGGTCTGGGGTTCCCTAGCTGCTTTAAAGCAAGACTGCACATTCAGGAAATGGATAATAGCTGCTAATGTGAAGGGCAAAGGGGGGGTTGTAAACTTAATGAAGAATTCATGTCCTGTGTACAGGGAAAAACCCATGTGAAAACTTGTTTAAGACACCTCATGCTGTATTATGGCACTGGTTCTCCACTGAATCTAACGATGACAGCAGAGATGCAGCAAATTCATGGTGACTAGTTTTATTATTTTATTACTAATTATTTCTATAATGCAAGCAATGTGCCTGGTGCTGAGCAGTCATGATTAGAGACAGATTCCAGTCCCAAGGGGCTTACAATCTAGATTGCACATAAGGACTTAACAATACATTCATGAAGCTGGGAATTTTCAGATATAGGTGCTTAGCTTAGTTACAAAGGGGGAGGGAGATCCTGAAGGATGAGACAGTCTAAGAAGAATTTATAAGCAATCTATGGGGGTGAGGAGTTGGAGGTAGGCTTTAGAAGAGGTGGAACGAGTAGCAAAAGAACTGCTTGCGGGAGGTTTTTTCAGTTTTGAGCAGGTTGTAGTTGACTGGAACGACATTTGTCAAAATCTTTGAAGTGATTTTTTGCAATTTCAGTTTGTTCGTTTCTGGTTTTCAATTAGTTTACGCCTGAAACAATGCAAATGAATGGTAAAAAATGGAAACGACCAAAATGCATTAACCAAACCAAACAACCGAATTTGCAAAAATAGATAATCGATGGAAGATCAGCCAGGTAGTGTTCGTTAATTCATTCATTTTGGGTTGGATCATTCAGATTCGAGGGCTTTGCTCCTTTTGGCAGGTACCTGTTTCAGCTCTAGTTTCTAGGAGAGGCTTGAAGGGCGCAAGGGAGGGAGCAGAGTTTTAACCCTTTAAATCTTGTAGTAGTTATTTGAGAGTGTGCATCATGTAAATAAGTACAACAGTGTATCTTTTCAGTGTAAAGAATAACATTTGCAATTCATGCCAGGTTATGTAGCCATTGTTGTTTCAGTTATTTAAAAAGGGTGGGGTGAAGAGTCATGACGGCTGGGCTGCAGTTGAGGATCACGGCACAACAGCTGGGACCAGCACTGTTCCCAAACTTGGATCCAGCTATAGCACAGCTTTGGGACATAGCTAATTTCAGGGATGCAGTGAACACAGGTTCCTGATTAAAATATACTTTATCTATGCTGGTACGGTCAAACTTAAGAGCCTTGTACAAGGATCCCCTAGCATCCTAGCCAAGGCCTCATTTATTATGAATGAGATTGAGCTGCCATACAAATATGTGCTGAGCCGTCTCCCTGCCAGAGCTCCCACATGAATGAGTGAGGATGCTTGCTGGAGAGACACCAAGAGAATGCAGTCAGCAGAGGAGCTTTTGAATAGGGTTTCTAGCCCACAGAGGCACGGCTCTGGCAAAGTCATGGTGCTCTGAAGGGCAGGAGCCTGACTATTTGCATTTGGGCAGGAGCAAAGGTGTCACCAGGGCTCCAAGTCAGCCAACTGTCCCCTCGTCCCAAATCTCATATGGCTTCAGCAGCCTTTTTTAGGGCATGAGCCTGGAAATGCTGCCAAATATTGTGTTTAGTAGCATAAATAATTCCATTGCAGGCAGTTGGACTGAGTAATAAGAGCTACACCAAGTAGTAAACATTCCTAGGACTGGCTCTAGAGTGTCTGAAAGGCCTGCCCATTCGATCAGGGGTTTATTTTTCACTGAGGAATGTTACTTGCAGTGCTAGAAAGCTCTAGTGAGCAATGATCTGTTGGTAACTCTCAGTAGACACCACTCCCTTGTTTTATATTTAAGCTTCTTTCATGTAACAGCCCACAGACTGCAGGGCGAGAGACCAGAGCTGAGGCAGCAGCATTAGGCCAGACCCTTGTCAGCTGCCTGGTTTGGCTGCCAGTGGTGTGACAGATACGGGAAGGCAATACCTTCATGCTACATCTCTCTATTATTCCAGTCACAGTGATCCAAGGCAGCCAGTGGTTTGATAGGCCAGCTGACAAGCAGGCAACAGCTCCTCCCTGTGGCCCAGGGTACAGTCCCTGCCCTGCTTGGTGTACAGCTGTGCCTGAAGTGCTCCTAGGGCCTGGTTACAATGGCAGGTCCTGCTCTTCCCGGGGAATCGCCGGGCTGCAAGATTACAAAGCAATTTCCGTATAAAAGAATTCACAACTGTGAAGGGGAGACAAAAACATTCTTGAGCCAAGTGGACAATATTGCGGAGGGGGAGCGGGGATTACTGTAGCAGAGCTGGGATCTCTCCGCTTGCACCTGCTGTTTGCTGAAAGGCTGATGCTGAGCAACAAGCAGCTGAGGCTGAGGCCCAGTTGTCAGCCTGAATGAAAAAAGCCTCTGATCAGCACAGGGGCCAAAGGAAGTGGCAGGCGTCCCCTCTGCACATGCTGGGGGAGGACACAGCGCACTCACACACGCCTGCAAGAGACTAGCCAAGGAGGTAATTGACTGCTGTGGGAAGGGGCTGGTTGTCTGGCTGTCGCTTACAGAAAACATACTGCTTGCTGTCGCCGCCTCCCCGAAGGAATTCATTTTATTTGTTTAAAGTAATCGGTCATCACAAAATAAACAACAATACAAAACAAAAGAATAAACAAGTAAATACCAGTTAGATAAAACACATCAGACTCAAAAAAAAAAAAAAAAAAAAAAAAAAAAAAAAAAAAAAAAAAAAAAAAAAAAAAAAAAAAAAAAAAAAAAAAAAAAAAGTCTCAGGATTCCCAAGGAATAGCTAGTCTAAGTTTGACACTAGCAGCCCAAAAGTTAGACACCTGAAGGGTAACTACCGGGTCCTGCTCCAAGAAAAGGAAAACCAGCGCATCCCTTGGAAACAGGGCTTCATACCTGCGATAACCGGGGTAAGATGATTGGACCTAGGAACCAAATAAAGAGGACAATAAAAATGACGTGGGGTAGTGACTCACTGGGTGAAAGCTGACATGTTGCTAACTCTGCTTTAACATTTCTTATGCATGTTACAGGGCTGCATAGGGCACCAATAAGCCCTGAAACATGCATAAGAAATGTTGAAACCGTGTTAAAGTGGAGTTAGCATCATGTCTGTTTTCACCCAATAGAGTCCTGGCTGCAGGCCGGACAAATCCTCTGCTCATATGGAATCCCCTTTCATCTGCCTTCAGTAGCAGCAGTAGGGAGACTGAATCTGGCCAATGTAAAAGCCATCCTAAATACCCAACGGAGGGGAAAATTCAAGTAAGATGCACCAGAAAATTCAATTGGAAATGACTTGTACACCAGGGAGATTTTTTGGGAATTAATAGTGGCAGCCAAAGTCTACCTCTCCTGGTTAGAGAGATGCTCCATTTACAAATCTCCCTGCCCTAGGCAGACTTGCAAATGGATAACTAGGCTGGAGAGGAATTTGGTAGTAGCAGGGACAGATTGAGTTTGATTGGGGAACTGGGCTGGGCTGAGCTGGCATGGTTTGGTGGGGCCCTTCCTGCCTACAGCAGCTGCCGCCCTGGCTGGGGCAGACTGTTATTCTGAGAGCTGCAGCTCATGCCTCCTGGAGGGTCACAGCCACTCCATGGAGACATTGCTGCAAGCACGTTTCCTGCAGCAGCAGCAGACGACAACAACTTTGGGCATGTTCCAACAAACAATTCATTCAATGTAGTTGCACCTTACTTTGGTTTTATGAACAGAGTGTTAAACTGACGTTATTCAGGAGTAGAAAGTAAAGTATGCATATGTTCTACCTTTAAGTTGATATTTCAAAGTAACTGTTCCTGTGAACATATCTCAGTGTGAGGGTGGCAACCACAATTTGGCGATCATTGCATCTCAAGGAGGGAGAGATTGCCACAGTATTACTACTACAGTTTATGTTGTTCGTCTGACCATGGGAGTAGTTACTTCAGTTTAATTAAATTGAAGTAGTTACTTCCATTTACATTGTTTCCCTGAATGCTACCAAAGTGGAGTCAATTCTGGATTAATTAAATCAAAGTAGCTAGTTCAATTTACCTCTGTTGATTTGGGACATGACCTGTAGTCTCTACCCCAGCAAGGGCTGAAGTTAGCATTTTTGTGCATAGATGTGGAGACTGGCCAAAAACATTCTGCAGCAAACAACTGATCAGTGGCAGCAGCAACCACCTTCCCATCTAGGGTTGCGATTACTCAGTTTGACCCTGACACTCCCATAGACCAAAATGAGAGGGTGAGGGTCAAACAATAAGAAGGGGCAAGTGAAGTAACCCTATCTGCCATCCCCAGTTCCAGAGGTCTCTGCGGTTTAGAGTACCTCTTGGTACGCAATGTTGTTGTACTCTGATTTTAGGTATTCATTTGTGAGGCTCCCTTCAGAAGCTCAGGCCTTGGTCTGCAGCTCCTAAAGCCCCTGCATTCATCCAGCCCTTGGGTGGTGGAGTCATTTGGCCAAGGGCGAAGTTTGTGTTTTTTTTAAACCTGTGTGTTGCTTTTCACATGGAATTAATAAACTCCTGCAGGTTACTTGCTGCTCAACCACTCGCTTTCAACCTCTTTGACTGAGTTTTAAAACTTCTCAAGCTCTTGCACTCATTGTAGACCAAGCCAGCTCTTCATGGAGAAGTCAATTTCATTGGGTGTTTTTACACACACATTTCTCCTGCATGTTTTCTGTTACATCCTGAATTTTCTGTGTGTCTAAATCACTCACCCAAATCTTAAACATCTGGCTCTTTGAACTTCTGCACAGAACTTCTCCCAGAACCTTGTGTGTAAAAGGTTCTCCTGGTAAACTGCTTTGCTCCAGGCAGCTGTGGTTACTTGGTTTCCATGGCAACCCCTCACATCTGCAGCTGCAGCTACTTTAGGCTGCCTCAGGTCTGTGTGTGTATGAGAAGAATGCATCTGGAACTTACTTGTGGACTTGAAAGACCAGCACTTCAAGGTGTTGGCATGAGTCCAGTGATACCAGAGAGAGGCCGTATTATATTATTTTGTGCTGGTGAAAATGACAGCCCTGGAGAGGAGAACATAATAGCTAACCTGGGTCAGCCCAAGGGCTATCTAGCTCAGTAGCCAACAGCAGAGAATCTTCACAAACATGATATGTATACAGAGTGACTTTTTTCTTGTTCACTCCCAGCTCCTCACCAACATGGATAACATAATCTATCAACCATGATCGTTGTTGAATATGAATTTATCAAATTCTTTTAGAACCCAGTTATGATATTGGCTTTCACAACATCCCATGGAGAGGTGTTCCACAGGTTAATTGTGCATTGCTTGAAAAAGGTATTTCCTTTTGTGTGTGTGAAACCTGCTGTCTGGTAATTTCATTAGGCGGCCCCTAGGTTTGGTATACTGAGAAGGGGTAAGTGGCTGTTCTACTTACTTTTTCTACACCATCATGATTTTATAAATCTCTATCATATTTCCCTTACAATGTCTCTTTTCTAAGCTGAAGAGCCCTAAGTTTTTGAGACTCCCCTCCTAGCGAGTACAAGTGCCCATGCACAGAAGAGACACAGCACTGGCTCCTTCCCTACCCCACCTCTGTGCTTTATTCCTTATCTACAGAGATCATCCTCTTTAGGAGCATCACAGAGGTAGCGGAGGTGGGTGCTGTGGCAAAATGCCAGGAGGGGGTGCTATACAGCTGAGACACCCACCTCACTGTGTTTCTCCAAATCTCTGACCAGGGGTTCCCACAGCTGGCAAACTCCCCAAAACACTTAGTATTCCGCTGCCACCACCTGAGGGTAATTCAGAGGGTGTTCACACCCCTCAGGACATGTGAACCCCAAAAGGCATAAGCCTCACAGCTTCCCAAAAGCACTCCCCTTTCCTGGCACTCTGTTCCTGGGATTTCCTCCTCTGCGTTGGAGGCAGATCCCCAGAGCTACCCACAGGAGACTTCCCTTGGTTCCAAAGCTGTTGGCCCCATGCCAAATAGGTAGATTTCCCCCTCTTTCCTTGTCTTAGTATCAAGGCTTGGCCACCTGGCCCAAAGGAGACGTTTAATGGTCAGCCAATAACACACACACACCCAGTAGGGTAAAAAGAAAACTTAGACTTTACTGGTACATATAACAAAAAGGAATAAAAAGCATAGAACTAGGAGTGATAACCCTTAGAGCAATCAGAGTCAGTCCTGTGGACATAGTAGCCCGTTTGAAAAGTGTCTTCCTATAACTGTAGCTGAGGTAGCTAGCAAGTACTCACACTAGTCCTGATCAGGTCTCCATAGGAGATGGTTTTCCTATGGGGTCCAAGTTCGTCTGGCAAAGGCCAGAGTTACTGTTAAGCCATATAGTCCATGCGTGCCTGCAGGCAGGGAGGTCACCAGCCTAGCAGCAGTTCAGCAAGTCCAACGAGAGAGAGAGGGTCCAAATGTCTGTGCTGGTCCTTTTAAGGCATCCTTGACCTATGTTCTGATTTGTCCAGAAGGGTCAGCTGGCTGCAATCCAGTAGCCCCTCTCCTATGATTCACTCATCCCACATCACCTGTCTCAGGTGTAGAGTTCCTCCCCCTTTAGGAATTCCAGGAATGAGGAAGTCCTGAACAGGTGCTTGTTGAGGCCTAGGCTTTGGCTGAGCCAGGCTTGCAGTTTCAGCGAAGGGGAGTCAGAGGGGGGTCTTTGTCAGGGCAAGGGCATTTTGCCAAAGGTGCCAGAGAGAGCCCAGAGCAAGTAATACTGGTGACCACTGATTTGGGCAGTGAGTCACAGACCACTTACTCCAGAGGAGTCCCATTGAAGCCCACAGAGCTCTACCTAGTGGCACTGGTGTGTAGTAAATGTCACAAAGGGGACCAACCGTGTAGCTATAATAGAGACAGGTGGTGCAGCTGTACTGGGGTCCACAGACCTGGAGAGCCCATGCTCCCTACTGCAGCTGCAGGTGGTGTTTGTGGGTAAGTCGATGGAGGTGACGGCCCCCTCGGTTGAGGAGGGTTTGTCCTTCACTGACTTCCCAGGTGCGGAACCTGGGGGTGCTCCTCGATGCGCAGCTCCGCCTGGATCTCCAGGTGGAGGCTGTGGCGAGAAGTGCCTTACACCAGTTACATCTGGTGAGGAGGCTTAGACCACTGGTTTCGGTTCCGGACCTGGCCACGATCATCCATGCATTTATCACCTCTCGGTTAGACAACTGTAACGCGCTCTATGTGGGGCTACCTATGGTGACGGCTCGGAAGCTGCAGCTGGTGCAGAATGCGGCAGCCCGGCTCCTCGTGGGGCTGGGCTGTCGAGAGCACATTACGCTAGTGCTCCGATCTTGGCACTGGCTGCCAATAGTCTTCCAGGCCTGATTCAAAGTGTTGGTTTGACATATAAAGCCTTATATGGTCTGGGCCCTGCCTATTTGTGAGACCGCCTCACCCCCAGGGCTCTGGACCGGCTCCTGCGATCATCTGGGGGTGCCCTGTTGGAGGTTCCTCGGGTTTCCCGGGAGGCCACACAGGACAGGGTGATCTTGGTGGCTGTGCCACACCTCTGGAATTCCCTCCCCGTGGGGCCGTCTCTGGCCCCAGACCTCCCAGTTTTTCATAGGAACTGTAAGACCTGACTGTTCCATCAGGCGTTTAGCAAGGGAGAAGGGTGAGGGTGGATGGGGCGGTGGGTGATACAGGCTTTTTCTCCTCATTTTTATTGTTGTTTTTATATATTTTATTGATTGATTTTGTTAGCCACCCAGGACTGCCTGTGGCAGGAGGGGCGGAGTATAATTTTTATAAATAAATAAATAAATAAATAAATAAATAAATAATAAATTATCTGCCATGGGGCGAGGGTTATGCTGCTTGGTAAGAAGGACTCATTCCATCTTCTACACCAAGGTCTATTCCAACCTAGCTACGCCTGGCTGCACGGGACATCAAGCTCTAACAAATCTCTTGCCGTAGGCGTAGCTTGCTTGGAACTGGCACTGGTGCAGAGGATGGAATTGGCCCCCCCGCAACTGCCCCATCCTCCCCCCATTGCAGGGAATGCAGCTGCCCCAGGTTCAGGGGCCCCAGTATAGCTACACTGTTGCTGCATGTCCCTTGTATGGCTGCTTTACACCTTTTGGCTCTAGCCCTAATCGCTGGCACCAAGCAATAAAAAATCTGGTCCCTACATGTCACCATACAGGTGCCCTGACTCCGACTACTTGTTTCTCCTGAGCTGTGAACTAGACCGGACCCCGTAACGCACAGGCCTGAACCCAATGGGGAGCTGCTTCACCAGATTTCTATTGACTCCCCCTGCACACTTCTACCAGTGGTTGAACATTGGGTTGGCTATACTGGTGGCAGCAATGATGGGAGCACCGGAGCACTGGTTTCCAAGCTTTTTGCCTGTTTGACCCCATTTTGAGATTTAAATATAATCCTATGACCCCAGGCAGCAACAAAGGTGTGCAGGACTTTTCAATGAGAATGGAGGCTCCTGATGGATTGTGCCAACTGTGAAAGAAAACTCCCAGACAGAGAGGCCTACTGACTGAGTAAGAAGGCCTAAATCCCAGACGGGGAAAAGGAAGGAAAGCAAGTATGGCAAGCAGCTCAGACTTGCAGTAGGAAAGCTGAACAATGTAAACTACCAATTGTGGAAGTTTAAAGTGGAAATGCTGCTGTCTAAAGATGATCTATGGGAGCTGATTACCAGAACAGACCAGCAGGAAATCACGAGGAATGGGATAAAAAGGACAGGTTAGCAAAGGCTACAATAAGTTTATTGGTAGAAGATGACCAGCTAATCCATACAAGAAGTGAGACCACAGCAAGAGGCATGTGGATTGCATTGCAAAACGTGCATGAGAGAACTAGCCTGACTAGCAAAGTGTTTCTACTGAGGAAACTATACAAAATGAGGCTTGGCAAAGAAAGTGAAATGCAGGAGCATATAAATGCCATTTTGTTGTTATTATTATTATTATTA
>QEPC01001090.1:306662-332973 GCA_003113815.1 Sphenodon punctatus | reverse complement strand
AGATGCATGTTAACAGACTCTGGACTACCAGAAAGATACTGGGGCGAAGCAGCAGTTGCTGCTACCTACCTACAAAATCGGCTGTATTCTAGAACAGTGAGGAAAACTCCATATGAACTGTGGCATGGTCAAAAGCCTAGTGTGGGCCACATCAGAGTATTTGAAAGTAAGACACATATATCCCAGAGGAGAAATGTACCAAGCTTCAAAACAGAGCAGTGGAAGACATCCTCGTAGGCTACAGTGAGCATTCCAAAGGTTACAGGATCCTGGATCCACGCACAGACAGAATAACCATTAGTAACAGTGACCTTTGTGGAAAACTCAAGTGACAGTGTGATGACTCTCCAAGGTCCAGGAGAAGGAGAACAATCAACCACGGACAAAACCACTGAATGGGAGCAATCCTCTGAACAAATGGTCGAAATAGGCACAAAGGTAACAGAAGTACAGGAACAGACACAGCCGGCTGCTGATGCTGAGCCAAGGCAGTCGACGTGGTCTAACAAAGGCATTCCCCCTCCCCCACTCATCTGCCCTACAAAGTCAGCACCAGTAAATTGTCAGAGCCAGCATCCTGGGAGGACATCTCGCAAATGTCAGAAGGGGAAGCAGAAGAATGGGTAAGAGCGGCTGAAGAAGAAGTAAAGTCCATGCAGGACAACGTGACATGGACACTTACTCCACTGCCCACAGGGAGAAAGACTATAGGTTGTAAATGGACATTTAAAATAAAGTACAATGTGCAGGGAAATATTGAATGGTACAAGGCCCGACTTGTCGTGAAAGGATACTCCCAGAAGTACGGAGAAGACTACGATGAAACATTTGCACCTGTAGTTAAGCACACTACAATCAGAACATTGTTGTATAGCTGCCGGAAGAGGAATGCAAATCAAGTATATGGATGTGAAAACAGCGTTCCTAAATGGTGAGTTGATACTTACATGGACCAACCACCGGGGTTTGCAGACGTTGAAAGGCTGGATCTTGTATGCAGACTGCGCAGGCCGCCAGAGCGTGGAACACTAAAATAAACAAGGTGCTCATGAGGGAAAATTTTACCAGGAGCAAAGCAGTTCCCTGCTTATACACAAGGAGACTAAGGGGCAGGTGGATCTTTGTATTAATTTATGTCGATGACCTTATCGTATGCTTTGAGCAAGAAGGGGATGAGTGCGAAACAATGAGAGCTCTAAACAGTACTTTGAAACTAAGGACCTGGGTAACATAACGCACTACCTGGGAATACAAATTGAAAGAGAAGATGACGGAAGCTATCTTCTCAACCAAAGACAGGCAATAGAAGAGATAATAGAAAGTTTCGGTATGGGGGGGTGCAAAGGCAGCAAATACCCCTATGGAAACCAGCTACCCAAAGGAGATCAAAGAACGGAGCTTATTGCTGCTAGACGATAAGCAATATAGAAAGGCGATAGGAAAGCTCTTGTACTTTGCTACAATCACAAGGCCTGACATTGCGGTGGCAATAGCTATACTGTGTAGACAAGTCTCAGCCCCAACCCAAAGGGATTGGAACACAGTGAAGAGGGTCTTACGGTACCTGAAAGGGACTGTGCACCTCAAGCTACGGCTCCCAGCAACTTCCGTGTCAGACCTGATAGGGTACGTGGACGCAGATTGGACTGGAGACCATTCGGACCGAAAATCTACCAGTGGGTACCTATTTTTGCTTGGTGGAGGACCCATCAGCTGGTGCAGCAGGAAACAAGCCTCTGCGACACTTTCCTCGATGGAGGCAGAGTACGTGGCAGCGGCACATGCCAGCCAAGAAGTTATCTGACTGCGACAGCTTCTGAATGATCTGGGGCAAAAACTGGACAGACCCACGTCGATCCTGGAAGACAACCAAGGATGTATAGCGCTGGTGCAAACAGAAAGAATCAACTCCAGAACCAAGCACATTGATGTTAAATACCATTTCCTGAAAGAGTCACAGGAACAAGGACTCATAGATCTGCAATACTGTCCTACAGAGCATATGACAGCAGATGTGTTCACGAAGCCACTAGCAGGGGAACGCCATCGCAAGCTATTAAGAAGAGTGAACCTAGTGGGTTTGACTAGTGACTGTTGAGAAGGGGTGTTGGATTGTGCAACTGTCACAAGTAAAAGCCTATTGCAAGCCCTGCAAGCTTAATATGGGGCTTGTCCAGTAGGGAGAGGGTCAGGGGATGAAACAGTTTTTTTCCCCTCCTTGTCTCCTCTCTTCTCTCTGTCCTCCATCTTGTCCCATGCAGTCTGTACAGTATGGACGCATGTCTTCTGAGCTCTTAGTAAAGTTCTGTTTTGAAGACACTTCTGCTGTGTGTTATTCAACAGAAAGCTAACTCTACAATAGCTCCATCTGTAGATGGCATGATCTTTGGAATCCCAACCTATAGATTGGGAGCCTCTGCACTAAATGGCAGCTGGGCGGGGTGGTTTAGCTGGCTTGGCCCTTCTTGGAGATTCAGAAGCTGCTTTAGTAAAGAGAGAAGAGGAGCTGGGTTTGTCTCATTGTAGGTTTTTCTTGATGGGACACCTGAAGAAATGGCCTTAGCCCATGCGGGTGTTAGTATCTCCAGAGAGCTGAGGAGAGGCCCTGATTCCGAGTTCTGAACTGAATATTCGAGGATATCTTTTATCAGATAAGTCCTTTCTTGCTATAGTGAAACTGCCTGTGTCTAGTCATGTCATCTAGTCTAACCCCTGCTTGGATGCAGGATGACTACAACTACATCCCCAAAAGATGGCTGTCCAGCCTCTTTAACTCTAGCGATGAAAAGCCTACAACCTCCCTAGGCAACTTGTTCCATTGCTGAACTCTTAGGGCGTTTATAGACGAGACAAAAAAGGCGGCTGATCCTTTGATCAGCCTTTCTTGCCGCTCGTCTACATGCGTGGCCTGCTTTTTAATCCGCATCGGAGGGGGCAGGCGATCCTGCCCCCTCCGACGCGGATTCCCGGAGTGCCGGCTTTACGCCGCACTTTCGGGTTCCGTGGGCGAGTGTGCATGTGCAGAAGGGCACACATGCGCACTCGGCGCCGTGTCTGAACAGCAGACACGGCTCGCAGAGACTGCACGGGGGGAAAAGCCGGCGTTTAGCGATCCCGCTTGTAAGCGGGATCGTCTGTAAATGCCCTTACTGTTAGGGATGTTTCCCTGATATCTAACTGAAATCTCCCTTCCTGTAACCTGAGCCCATTATTTCTAGTTCTGCCCTCTGTAGCCATGAAGAACAGTTACTTGCCATCTCTTTTGTGGTGGCCCTTTAGATATTTGAAGACTGCTATCATGTCTCCTCTTAATCACCTCTTTGCTAGGCCAAACATACGCAGTTCCTTCAACCTTTCTTCATAAGACTTGCTTTCCAGACCCTTTAGGATCTTTGTAGTTCTCCTCTGAACTTGCTCCAGTTTGTCAATAGCATTCTTGAAATGAGGTACTGAACAATACTCCAGGTAAGGTCTGACCATTGCTCAATAGACTAGAATGGGGGAATACTAATTTAGTATTAATACTAAAGCAGGCACTTTAGTATTAATACTAATACTCAAGTAAACAGATACTAACATTCTGTTTAGTATTTCAAGTTGGAAAAGGCACCCTTGCCATCTACTGGGCTCTGTTCCGCTTGCTCTCTGCTGCTCTGCATCTTTCCCCACTTCTTAATTGCATCCAGCTCAATTTCACCTGGGCTCTGGCAGCACTACTGTTCTCCCATTCTGCTCTGCTCTCCAGCCTGGGTTACTGCTGGTCCTCCCTGCACGATCTCAGGCCCACCAATCACCCTGCAGCTGCTTCATCTCAGCTACACTTCAGCCTGAGATCAACTTTGCTTTCTGCTTGTCCCCAGTCACAGGTGAAGCGGGCAGCTGGGGACAAGCAGAAAACAAAGTTGATCTCAGCATGCAGGACAGGTGAGATGAGGCAGCTGTGGGGTGGGGCAAAAGGGCAGGCAGGCAGAGGGGGCTAGAGAGCCAATTACCATGCACAAGCAAAGCACCCCCGCCCACTAAAAACCTCCAGCATCTGGCATTCCCCCCCAATCCAGTGCCAGCCCCCCCTTAATCCTTGCCCCTCACCTAGGCACCTAAGCCCCTTTTGACGCCACAGCACCCCAGCCCAAGCCAACAACCACCTCCAAAGCACCCCCATCTACTAAAAGCCCCCAGCCTATGGCATTCCTCCTCCCCCCCCCCAAAAAAAAAACCCAGTGCCAGGCAAGTACACTACACCTAACTCTAGTAGACTCTTTACTAGTTTTAGAAACCCCATGGATCTTTTTCTATTGACTTCTATGGGAAAGGGCTCCTGTTGACTTCAATGTAAAATTAAACAAACAAAACAGAACAAATACTAAAGTAAACAAAAAACAGTAAATAGAAGTAAATACTAAAGTCCATCCCTAAAATGATTACCTCTGCTGACTTTGAAACAATGCTCCTGTTACTGCAACCACATCACATTGCTGACTCATGCTCAGTTTGTGATCAGCCATAATCCCTAGATCAGAGTTGGGCAAATGGTGGCTCAGGAGCTGCAGGCAGCTCTTGGACACTTGTACTTAGGGTGGCCAGACATGAAAATTTTAGAAGACACTTATGAGAAATACAGGTTGCAGGGCTGCATTGCCAATGCAAAATCCCCAAGTCCAAGAGCCACAAACCAAAATGTTCATATTGCAGAGAGCCACAGGACATGACACCCAACTCTACTTCTCATTTTCATCCGACCCAGACCCTGCAGTCTCGGTGCTTACTCAGTGCTTGGCAGCTGTGGGGGACTGGATGGGGGCAAGCCGACTGGGGCTGAATCCTGACAAGACGGAGGTGATGCTAGTGGGTAAGGCGATGGGTGTGACATCTCCTGTTATTGAAGGGGTTCGTTCCCCAGGTTCGTAGTCTGGGAGTGCTCCTCAATGCCTGGCTCCGCCTGAATGTCCAGGTGGATGCTGTGGCGAGGAGCACGTTTCGCCAACTACATGTGGTGCAACAGCTTCGTCCGTATATCTGACTCTGACCTGGCCATTATCATCCATGCTTTCATTACCTTGAGATTGGACTATGTAACGTGCTCTACGTGGGGCTACCCATGGTGACGGTCTAGAGACTGCAGCTGGTGCAGAATGTGGTGGCCCGCCTCCTTAGGGGACGGGTCACTGTGAGCACATTACACTGGTGCTCCGTTCTCTGCACTGGCTGCCTATAGTCTTCTGGGCCCAATTCAAGGTGTTGGTTTTGACCTATAAAGCCAAAAACAGCCTGGGGACCGCCTACCTGTGGGACCGCCTCACACCCCGGAGCGGCCCCCCGCGGTTGGCCGGGGCACCTCCCTGGGGGGCAACTCTGGAGAAGGCATTCTTGGTGGCCACACCTAGGCTTTGGAACTCCCTTCTGGCAGAGGCCCGGTTGGCTCCAGATCTCCCTTCCTTTTGACAAAAATGCAAGACTTAGGGCGAATTCACACGTGCAGCAATTATCTGGATTTTTAAAAACTGGTTCTCAATAGTTCGCTGTTAACAAGTCCTGTTGCATTCACATGCATGCCATACCGATTTTAAGTACAGCGAAATAATGCATTCAGACCTTCTTGTAGTGCGTGCTTACCCGGCTGCTCAGTACGGTTCAGTTACAGGAAGTGGCCTGTGGGGAGCCAGAAGGTTGCTACTTTGTAGCAAAGTACAACTTTGCTACAACCTTTGCTACAACTTTGCTACAACCTTTGCTGCAACTTTGCAAACTTTGCAACAACCTTTGCTACAACCTTTGTAGCAAAGGTTGCTACTTTGTAGAATCAGGGAGTAAAGAGGGAGAGCCTGAGGCTGCTGGAAAGAAGCCCCTCGCATAGTGAGGCGCGCTGCTTCTCTCCCTGGTTTCTTTCCGGTATCCCGCTGCTGCTACTGCTGCAGCACTACGGTAGAGGCAGAGGCAGATGATTGAAAGTCCCTTGGAGGGAAGAACTTTTTTGGGGAGAAGCATGGAGGGGAAACATGGAGGGGAAGAACTTTTTTGGGGAGAAGCTGGCTGCAGCCTGCACCCAGCGAGGCAACTACAGGGCTCCAGCTGGTCTCACTGCTTCCGGTAGGGGCAGGAGTAAAACAGCGCACTTGGAAGCACGGTTGCATTCACATCAGAAAAGATTACACACTAGTTAAAACCAGTACGATGTTGCTTTCACACTGCTGTTAAGTGCGGATTTATTGAAAACGGACAGCAAAAAGGTAGGTTTGAGTAGCTTTTCAACACGCATTGCTTTAGTGCGATAGTGACTCCATTTAATCGAATTTAAGTGTTCAGACAGGCATGAAACATTCGTGTGTTTTTTTAAAATCGCACAAATCAGAACGTCTGAATCCCCCCTTAGCTGTTCCACCAGGCATCTGGTAAGGGATCTGGGTGAAGGGTTAGGGTGGTAGGGGGTTGACTATTCCCCCCAGTTTAATTGCACTGTTAGTGCATTGTTGGATTAATATTTCATTAATGTTTTAATCTATTTATTTATTATTGTATTTTTGTTTTATTTATTGTAAGCTGCCTCGAACTGCTGTGAGCAGAAGAGGCAGGGTATAAATATTTGATAAATAAATAAATGTTACATCTATTACTATTGCCAATGCAGCCTTACAACCTGTATTTCTCATGTGTCCTCTAAAATTTGCATATCTGGCCACCCTATCTGTACTGCAGCTCTCTCCAAAAGTAGCTGCCTGGGGTGAGTCCATGTGGAAAAACAAGCTGCCGTTTCTGCTTCCAGAGGAAAGCCTTCCCTCTGCCACTATTGCTGCTGTTCAAACCTTGGTTGAACTTCGTTTCTTTAATTTCAGCCCAGATTTACAACCTATCAAGATTATCTTCTAATATTAGCTGTGTGGTGTAACAGAGCCCACTGGGGTTTGCCCCAGTCTGGCACCCCGTTACCACTTATTTACTGATCTCTTACTCACTGCCACCACCCCAGAGCTTTTTATTTATTCAGATTCTGGCCTCATTCCTCTGGGGAGAATGAGACCTATTCTGCTTCTTTATAACAGTCAGACTCACGAGCCTGTATAACATAGTTCCCAGTTTCTGCCGCCCAAGCGTACAGAGGCGTATTTGCTCACACACACACACCATTTAGATCAAAAGGAAAGAATACTTTACTGATAACATAAACCCAGCATCACAGGCTACAACCATGAGAGGTATTTTGAATCCTTGAGCAAAAGCAATTTATCAGAACAGTTTAGGCACAATGGCCTTTTTAGAAGCCTCTGGCCTAAACTAGTCCCTCAGATCTAACATTCAATTACTTACAGCTTCAGGTGCTCCTTTGCCTTGCAGCAAAGGGGTTCAGTCCTTAGGTTTAGTTTAATCCCAACAGGCCAGGAGCCATTCCCTTAGCTCCTCAGCACCAGGTCAGTGTCCAGAGCAAACAGAAGACAAAATGGAAGAGAGCCTGAGAGGTGTGGTTTTTCTTTTTAAAAGCCCCCTACCCCTTAACTGTGATTGGTCCTTGGGAGGCCACCTGGCTGTACCTTCTCCTGGTATTGCAAAATCCTGCCTAGTAGCAACTGGAAGCCAGCGTGTCAGTGAAGGTCAGCTGGAAAGGGCAGGGTTGCTCCTGGCAGCTTCTGCCACAAGCTGCCCCTCCTAGTTTGGGGTCATTCTTTTTTAAACCCAATTATACTACTGGCCGTGACCACATCTTCTGGCAACAAATTCCACAAGTTAATTGTGCGTTGTATGAAAAAAGTTTTTATTTTATTTGTTTTAACTCTGTTGCCAGTTAGTTTCATGGAGTGTCTCCCCAGTTCTAGTACTATTTGAGAGGGTAAATAACAACTTATTCCACTCCACTCATTCTGATAAACTTTTTTCTATCATATCCTCTCTGTCGTCTCTTCTCCAAGCTGAAGAGCCCTAGTTTTTCAAGCCTCTCATACCATACCCTTGAACATTTGTCACCCTCCTCTGTACCTTTTCCAGTTCTGCTATATCTTTTTTTTAGATGGAATGACCAGAACAGACACAATATTCAAGGCGTGGTCACTTCATAGATTTATATAGTGGCATTATTACATTTTCTGTTTTATTCTCTATCCCTTTCTGAATAATTCCTAACATTCCATTTGCCTTTTTGATTGCCACCACTGAGATAAGGTTTTCAGTTGTCCAGTGACTCCAAGAATTTCCTGCATTGTAACTCCTAATTTAGAGCCCAGCATAGTGTAGGTAGCTATAGTTTGGATTATTTTTCCCTATGTGCTTTGCTTTATTTATTTTGTTATATTTATATATGTGCTACACCATGTTGGCTCTTCCCCAGTATGTCATGTTTATCCATGTGCCCAATGATTCTGTTCTTCACAACCATCTCCACCATTTTGCCCAGCACTGATGTTAGGCTCACCAGCCTATAGTTTCCAAAATCACATCTGGAGCCTTTTTCAAATATTGGTTACGTTCACTGCCCTCCAGTCCTCTGGTGTATAAGCCAATTATAGCGCTAGGTTACAAATTACTAACAGTAGGTCTGCAGTTTCATATTTGAGTTTCTTCAGAAATCTGGGATGAATACCATCTAGTCCAGGTGTTTTG
This sequence comes from Sphenodon punctatus, assembly GCA_003113815.1. Lineage (NCBI taxonomy): Eukaryota > Metazoa > Chordata > Lepidosauria > Sphenodontia > Sphenodontidae > Sphenodon > Sphenodon punctatus. Next base: position 324,387 of record QEPC01001090.1, on the reverse strand, counting down.
TTACTATTCAGTTAGCTCTAGAACTCCTTCCATAGTCGCATAACAGTTCTTCCGATTCATCACCTACAAAAAATAGTTCTTGTAGGTGGGTATCTCTGCAACATCCTTTGCAGTAAAGACCGAAGCAAAGAATTCATTCAGCTTCTCCGCAATGCCCTTATCCTCCCTGAACGACCCCTTCATCCCCATGCCATCTAATGGTCCAACTGACTCTAGTAGGCTTCTTGCTTCTGATGTACTTGAAAAAGTTTTTACGACTAGTTTTTGCATCTTTAGCGAGTCTCTCTTCACATTCCCTCTTGGCCTGCCTTATTGTTTTACATCTAATTTGGCAATTTTCTTCATTAGGACTAGCTTTCCAATTTTTAAGATTCCTTTTCGGCTCTAATAGCTGTATGTCACCAGTTAGCCATGCTGGCATATGCTTGGTCTTCTTGCTACCCTTTTTTATTTGGGAATACATAATCTGGGCCTCCACGAAGCTGTTTCTAAACAGTTTCCACATCTCTTGCAGAAAGTCAGTCCTCACAACTGCTCCTTTTAGTTTCCCTCTAACTAGTTTCTTCATTTTTGCATAGTTCTCCTTTTTAAAGATAAATGTTACCATGGTACTTTTATTTGGCATTCTCACCCCTATAAGCATGTTGAAGTTAATTATATTATGATCACTATTGCCAAGCAGCTCCACCACCATTACCCCTTGCATCAGGTCTTGCACTCCACTTAAGACTAGATCCAAAGTCACTCCTTTTCTCATAGGCTCCAGGACTAACTGCTCCAAGAAGCAATCAATTATGACTTGTAGAAATTTTACCTCGGCAACACTTGCCCAGTTAATATTAAGGTAGTTGAAATCACCCATTATTACGGTCTTTCTAACTTTAGCAGCCTATCTAATCTCCCTTAGCATTTCATAGATTTGGGGGAAGGCCAGCAACATGCTCCACAGGAAGCACCTGCCTCGGAAAAGTCCGCAGTCCTGAAGCTACTCTAGAGGCACTTCCAGGCCAGGCCTCCATAGCTGCCACTCCAGAAGCTCCCAGGGTCCCCCAGCCAGGGTCCACCACCAGAAGCTTTTGTAGGTATGGGGCCTCTGAAGGTACAAGACCAAGAGCACAGGCCTTTGGGTGAAAACAGACGTGTGTAACTTGGCTTCAATATTTCTTATACATGTTGCACGCTATGCATCCTTGCAACATGCGTAAGAAATGTTAAAGCAGAGTTAAGGTAGATGTCTGTTTTCACCCTTTGTTTTCCCTCCCTAAGGTCAACTCCCAGGGTACATTCACACCTGAGGTAAAAGAACCCTGAGTAGGCCTTCTCTGGGTAGTTTACTCAAGGTTAAAGCTATTGTATGGACACAGCCTCATTTCCTGAAGTTCTGAACTGTGGACAAGCAGATTCCTCTGCCTGTCCCTCTGCACAGTAGAGGTTGGTGGACAACACACAGGCAGCCTGGGAGAGGAATGAGGATAGGATGGGTGGGCCTGTTTTGCACTCATCCACAGGCTATCGTTGGCCCCAGTGAGACTGAAGTGGGTCGGAGTGGTAGTATGAAAGACTCCAGGGGCCAGTGTGATTCCCAGCATAGCTTTGGCCTACAGCAGGAGTAGTGGACCTTCTCCGTCTCAGGGGCCACTTTGAAAATTAGTGCAAGCTTTGATTTGGGTCACAAGGGTACTGAAAAGGTGCACTCAGGAAGAAGAGGGTCCAGATCATGGATCTATGCCATGAGTCTGCCCCGTATCCTTAAGTGCATGCCCTCATCTTGGCTCCCTTACCCTGAGTTCAGTCTTAGGGAAAGGAACTGAATCCAGAGACTAGATTGAGAAAGAGGAAAGAGGCCAAACAAAAACTAGCTACGGGCTCCATTTAGTCACCCAGGCCCGAGCTTCCCTACTGTTGGCCTATAGGAAGCTTTCTGCCCCACTCTCTCCAGTGGAAAGTGCCTTGGTTTAGCTTAGTTTTGAAAGAATGGCCATTTAACCATTCGTTTATTGTATTTGTATGTATCTTTTGTTATTGTACACCGCCCCGAGATGCCGTAGGCATGAGTGGGGTGGCTAATAAATATAAATAAAATAAACCCCTGTATGAGGGGCCCCACCCAAGACTGGAAATCTGACAGAGCCTGTTCCCACATGACTTCCACTCAAGCTGTTTCACAGAAGCACTCACGCTTCCATACATACAAGGCCTCAGGTTTCTGGAACTCCCCACTTGCAGAATTAGAGCAGGGTTCTACCTCTGGCTTACCCTTGTTGCAAAATCTCCTAGCTCTCTCAATGGCTGTGCAGAGAACCCAGAGAATGTGAAGTGAGCATAACTGATATAGCATCTTTCTTCCGGTGCATGCAGGCTAAAAGCATTGCTCTGAGAGCTGTGAATGTTCACCACTGTGGCTAACTCCCTGAACCTAAAGATGAAAATTCTAGTGTCAGAACTATTTCACTGCTGCACAAGCATCTAGTTCAGGTGTTTGTTTCACAATTCCCAACTGCCTTGCACCCACAGTTTGGGGTAAAACACCACAGAGGTTCCTTCCCTGCACACTTACACCTGCCTTCATTCCCTGCTACACTGAAGTTGTGCTTTTTCAATACAGGTGTCTGCTGCACACTGATAAATGTGAAGAAGAGGACAATACACATTGAAAGTGAGATCAAAATAAATAACAGGAGCTACTGTGTGGATTGGCTTAGCCTTTTCCATATTTGATTGATTAAAGAAACCTCATGTTTTAATGAAGTGTTTGCAGAATTTCTACTGTGCTGCTCCACTGAAAAACCTGAGGTGGTTAGGTACATGAAAGGCTCAAGTAATTAACTGATGATGGGAAAGAACAGCTTTGTAAATGGTTTCAGTCTTGCCTGGATCATTGGTGATGGAAAGTCCTATGTCTGGAATGGCTGCAACAAAAGTGGCTTCATTCCAGGGGGAGGAAGTGGATGGTCACATGAATACATCCCTTGCTTCCCTTCTTGCCTGATTCAGCACAGAGCCCATGGAGCAATTGAGCCTCCTCTATCACTCCCAGAAATGGTCCTTATAGGTCAGAGTTGAGACAGGTAAGTGCTCGATTGCTACAATGATAGGTTTCAACTTGCCCATTTCCAAATGGACTCAACTCTAGTCTGACAACTTTTCACAATGTCAAAAAAACAAAACCATACAAACACATTGGGGACAAACTGACCCCTGATTATACGCACCCTCGAAACTGATTAACTAGGTCTGCTCCCAGGGATCAGGCAGGTTATTTTGTTTTTCTAAAGGAGAAGTTGTCTGGCCAGCCAGTCCAGTAGTACTTCTGTCCTAAAGGCTGCAGAAATGACAAACAGCTCTTTATTAGTTCAATTTTAAATGCCCTTTAAATGCAATATCATGCTCTCCCGACTGCTATTCCTATATTGTGCTGCTGTTTGTGTAATACACTGAGGGCCAAAGTCAGTAGTTGTGGGTGGGTGGGGTGCAAGTTTCACATCCTACAAGGTGTAAGGGAGATTCATTTCTGTAGCTTTTGACAAGCCTCTGCTGCATCTCCTTGTCACCTTCGATGAGATCTAGATAAATGTGGTTGACTCCTCAACTGCCTAGTAAAGCATAAGCTGGAGAGGTGGGGCAGCTGCCTCCCACCATGTTGGCACGTGGATTTCTGCACAGGGCAAGCACAGCTAGTAACTAGTGATTCTCTCTTACTAAGCAAGCGTGCTGCAAGGAAGGATACAAACCACTGAGGTCAATAGAATTTAGCCATTGACTTCTATAGAGTCAGGATTGCACCTGAAATGCAAGCATGATGTAGATATTAATACCTGGCAGGGTGAGGAGGGAAAGGACCTCTGTACACATTCCACAAGGACCATAGCGAACAGCCCAGAACTGGCTTCACAATTCTATCCAGGATTGCACAGACCAGAAATGGAAGTGTAGTACCCGTACATCCATTTGGTGGCGCAACTCGGGAGAAAAACCACAGCAGGCAACCACATGGTTTCAGGGGTGACTACCATGGAGTGTGCGGCTGAACATGGTAACAAAGTACAACTGTCCAAACAAACGTGGTGATGTCTGAAAACCCCCTAAGTGCTAGAATGTATACAGTGATATATGGCCTTCCAGAGCAGAACTTTAGATAAGTACTAACTTCAGTTTAGAGGTAGACAAGCAAGTGCAGGAGGACAAAATAGTCCTGTGATATTTGGCCCACACTTATTTATTTCATTATATTTCTACCCCACACCCTTCTGCTCACTTACATGTCTTTGTTTCTGTCTGGGGTCATGGGATCGTATCTAAGTCTCAAATGGGGTCAGATTGGCAGTTTGGTGCCCCCGTGGATTGGGGAAAACACTGATTTTTCAAAGTTAGCCCCCAGTTTGCTGGATTTTATCAATTTATACCCTGCCCCGAGCTGTTATCAGGAGGCGGGGGGTATAAATTGATAAAATAAATAAATAAATAAAATTCTGCACTTGAGATGGTCATATTAATAGCACAGTTATTTCTAACAGGAGAGTAGCAAGCCTGGGTTCATGCCCCAATTATGCCTCCCACTAGGGGCAGAGTTTACCTTGGGGGGGGCGAGAGCCCCTACTTCAAGCTGCCACCACTCTAGGTCCCAGCAGGGAGCCCCACTGCTGTGAACTTCCTTCCTGGCAGGGCCCTCTGGAAGTGGCCTGAGTGGCACCAGGAAATTTTCAGAGTGAGCAAGGAGGGAGGGGGGTATAGAGCTAGGCTGGCTGCTTTCCCTACACACACTGCTAGAAATTTCTAGCAATGCTCAAGCTGCTTGCAAAGCATTCCTCCCTCCCAGAGTCTGAGGTGCAGTTTGACTGAACCCCATTGCTCTCTGGTAGCTTCGCCACTAATTGGCAAGTACACAGTTGCACTTACAAAACTTGAAGACCCATTTAAACAGCGTTTAAAACTCAAAGCCCAGAGTACAGTTAAGATGTAACTTTCCTCTAAAAGAAAGAATGGAGATTTTCCTGGCAAAAGTAATTTCTGACTGATGCGGAGTGTGCACCAGTGTGCGTGTGTATGTGTGGGAATTCCCAGTCTGCTCAATAAATAGCCTGTGAAGAACCATTACCAAAAAGCATAAATTAAAGCAGTCATGAGGTATCTCTCATACCAGCATCACAGTAGCCATCACCTGCCCAAAGGACCAGAGAAGTGGAAAGGCTGTGGACAGCTGTCTTTGCCCATCCTCCCAGCTGTGGTACATCCAGGGGGCACCTAGAAATGAAAACCTCATGCCAGGGAGAGTGCAAAATGGGGATAGGGGCAGGGTAGAAATATAACTAAATAAATTAAATTCAATAATTAAAGTCCCATCATGCATGCAGCCCAGATATTGAGGTCTGAGTTCACTTGTACTCTGAGTGACAGCTTAACCACTTATCGAATGCAAACGGCAGAGGCTCACACAGGTGCTCTTTTCTAACCCCTTGGTTGACCCTGCCTGCAGGGGTTCTGGGGAGCAGGAGGACAAAGCCCCTCCTTGCACATCTCCCAGGGATCAGCAGCCAACTGGAGAGGTGGGAAGGGAGGACTGGATGGAGAGCATCCGTGTTGGAGCCTGCCTGGTAAACCCATCCAGAGACAGTGGCACCCCTTCAGCCGCCGCTGCCCTTGGGTTTTTCAATGCGGGCTATAACACACGCGTTTATCAGCGATCACTGCACCTTTGTACCGAGCCGATGTAGCACCGTGGCTACCTAGCTGGGGAAGGGCGGGGCAAACCCCTCCCCCCGGCCGGAGGCGCCCCGCGAGCTGGGGTAGTTGCAGCGGGAACTGCTGCAAGGAGATAAGACGAGGCACAATTCTGCCGCTTGGCGTTCCGGGCCGGCCTTTGCAAGAGTTAACAAGGCGGGCGGCGAGGCTGGCAAGAAGCCGGGCTTGCTGCCCGCGGTGCACTCGGTGCGGCGGCCCCGCTGGGGAGGAGCGCGGCGCAGACAGGCGGGCTCGGCAGGAAGTCACTTTAGTGCTGGGGAAAGCTGTCCCTCCAGCTGGGCTGGAACGGCAGGAGCCGGAGAGGGCCTTTCAGGAGCCGCAGGAGGGAAAAGCCTGTCTCTCCCGCCTAATCTACCCGACAGGGGGCGATTACAAGCGAGAATCAGCGCTAGCCCCAGCCGGCGGCTTTCCCCAGCCCTGCCCCTTGCCTTGACAAGTCAACCACACACACACACACCCCCAGTTAGACAATATCGCACAGCATCCCCAGCGCCAGGGCAGAGACATGCGGCTTCTCCAGAAAGCACCTCACGCCTTGAAAGCCATTGCTTCAGCTTCTCCCCCGCATCATGGGTTGTCACACAGACAGAGCCCTCCCCTTCCAGAGGATGCCACACATCATCGCCCCGCTCCTTGACTTCCAGTGCCTATAAATTATAATGCTGCTAACCTTACCACAGGGAAGGAATAGCTCTCCATTTGTCAACTAGTAGAGGAATAGAAGCCACCGCTCCCCACCCCTTTCTCTCTTCAGAATAGCCTCGGGAGACAACTGTGATGGGGGAGGCGAGCAGCACAGTATTTATATTTTTATTTATTTTATAAAATCATTTGCTACCCCACCTCTCCTGCTCCAAGCAGCCCAGGGCAGCTTACAACGTTAAAACATAGAAATAAGTAAAAACAAAAAAACACAATACAATAAAAAGAAGGCACAGAACCAACCCAGCCACAGCCTAGGTGCGGCCACCGAGAACGCCCGCTCCATAGTGGCCCCCAGGCCACAAGGGGGACCTAAAGAAGGGCGCTCACCGCGGCCACTCCAGAGTGTAGAGAGCAAGACAGTCCCACGGGTAAGTTGGGCCAAGGCCGTATAGGACTTTATAGGTCAAAACCAGTACCTTGAATCAGGCCTGAAATTATGGGGTATGGGGATAAGCAAAAGAGACACAAATAAATAATCTGTGGGGCAGCAAGAAGGGGAAATGGGGTGAGTAGAACAGGCATTTTGAAAACAGACATAAACACTAACTCCCCTTTAACATTCCTTATGCGTGTTGCAGGGCTGCATAGGGCATCAATACAGCCCTGCAACATGCATAAGAAATATTAAAGTGGTCTTAAATTGGAGTTAGCATCATGTCTGTTTTCACCCAGCTGAGAGGCCTTGATCAAGGGAGTGTACCCAAGGCAGCTGGTGACCTCTACCAAATGATTCAGCTGGAGAACCAAACCTGTGCATACAGGGCTGGCCTTACCACAGGGCAGCCTGGGATCACTGCCCAAAACACCACTACTTCTGGGGGTCCCATAGTGGCCCCTGTTTTCACTAGGACAAGGGGTGGGGGGGCTCCACTCCTCCCAATGGAGCCCAAGCACCTCCTGCAGAGGGTGCCCCCAGGGTGGTGAGGCTACCAGAGGCCCAACATTTTATCTTTGCCCTGGGCCCCACAAATTCTATTATTATTATTTATTATTTAGTAGATTTTTATACCGCCCCATCCTGCACAGCAGCTCGGGGCGGTTAACAACAAATTCTAAGGCTGGCCCTGTATGCATATGCTATTACATATGACAACCAATACCCACAGCCACCTTGTCACAACTTTGCTAACTCCCTCGGCACCCTGGACACATGATAAACTTTATAGACACAGTCCCTATATTGTTATTGTTACTCCCGCACCTCCTGATCTCTTTGAGGAACCTCAGGGCCTTCCTGAGATGATGTCCCATTAGCAAGAGAGAGAAACTGGAGACTTGCAGTGTAATTGAGACGTTCTTTTATTTTCAAAAAGGTACAACTTGAGAAGGACAGATCAGACTAGCTGCCCCAGCTCAGATTGTTCCCTGCTTCTCCTCCAACTGCCACCAACCACACCCCTCATCAGCCATTGCCTATGTTCCACCACCAGGAGCCAATCACTGCCCCAGATGCAGCTAATTTGCATCACACTCTCCTGTAGCTTGGCATATGTGAGGAAAGTGCACTCTCAGGGGCCTGCAATACATTGAATTCCCCATCCCCAGGAATCAGGAATCCATAACACCACCCCCTTCCCTGCATGCCTTCATCGCCCGATGAAGTCTACCGCCCAAGTCAGGTCTGTTTCAACACATCTGGGTTGAATCATCAGTTACTATAGGAAAACAAAACAAATACATTTGAGATACCTGTAAAAATAAAGCAGCAAGGTAACCAACTATCAACACAAGGCGACCCACAACTGAACATTCCCTGGGTCTTTTTAACTCCAAACAGTTTTTTCACCACCCCAGTCTTCCAGGGGCTTTTTTCCACCTAAGGGACCTCCTAGTATTTCCTTGGTTTTCCCCGTTATCAATCACCTTAGGGGACTGTTCCTCTGATTCTGAGGCTGCAGACACTGGAACGGATATGAAGCCTTGCCCATTCTGATGCATGAGAACAATAACCGCGGACACCACCTCTCCAGTACCGGTGTCTAGCGTTTCATCTGCAGCATCCACGCATAGCCAACTGCATGTCTTATCCCCCTGATACCTCCTCAGGTGATTTTTATGAATAATTTTGGGTTTACCTCAAGGACCCAGCTGAATCCGGTAAACAACCTCATTTATGCGGGCCAGCACCATATAGGGTCCATCCCAAGGCTTATCCAACTTAGGGCTTCTATCCTTCCTCCTTCTAAGGTTATAGAACCACACCAGGACCCCCCCTCAAAGGTTTCACCATAGGATCGTACATCATAAAGTCTTTTCATGTTATCAGAGGTTATCTTAAGGTTCTCCCTAGCGAAGGTGTGCACCTTTTCAATACTGTATGCAGGGCCTCCACAAAGTCCACATAATCCACACAGCTGTGGCCCTCTTCTGGCTTTCCATATAGGAGTTCACTAGGCGCTCTTAGCTCATGACCAAACATGAGGAGTGCAGATGTACACTTTGTGCTTTCATTGACCGCAGTTCAGTATGCCATCAGAAGGAGGGGAATATGCTCATCCCAGTCCCTCTGATGCTGTTGTACAAAGATAGCCAGCTGAACTCCAAAGTTCGATTAAATCTTTCTACCATGCCATCAGAGTGTGGGTGCCCTGGGGTGGTTCGAGTCTTATGAATTCCTAAAATTTCACAGACTCTCTGAAATACCCTGGACTCAGAATTTCTCCCCTGGTCTGAGTGTAGCTCCCCAGGGATCCCAAACTTTGTGAAGAATTGATTAACCAACACCTCTGCCACAGTCACATCTTCCTGATTTCTCATCGGGTAAGCCTCAGGCCACTTACTAAAATAGTCCATTGCGACTAGAATGTAACGGTTGCCGGCATCAGTCTCAGGCAAAGGGCCAAGTACATCAATGGCAACACGTTCCACTGGAGCATCCACAAAGCACTGTTGCATTGGGGCCCTTCCTGTCTTAGAGGGCCCTTTCTTAGCAGCAAAAACATCACATTTCTGGCACCAGTTTTCAATGTCTTGCCTGCACTTCACCCAACAGAAGCTCTCCTGTACTTTTGCAAGGGTTTTTGAAACCCCAAAATGCCCACCAGTTTTGGAATCATGACACAAACTCATTATCTGTTTCTTCAGCTTGTCCAGCACCACTAACTGCCACCTGTACCCATCCCCAGCTGGTCTTTCCCATTTCCGGTAGAGCACTTCACTCCTTAGCTTCAAGCTCTCCCATTGAGACCAGAGTGCTTTGGTCGTGGTACTAAGATGAGAAACAGTTTCCCAAAGTGGCTGGGTCTGCTGGATGCCTTTCCACTCACATACAATTTTAACATCAGGGCCCTCCCATTGTGCAGCCCCCAACTGCTCCAGGGTTCACCCCTGCAACCTAACCTCCCCACCCCGGGAGTTGTACCAGAAGTGGCCGCACCCCTACAGACCAAAAGATTGGTAGGGTTATTTAACCGTCCAGGGTCACCCTCTTTATCCCGGACAGCACGTTCTCTGGCCTCTTGTGCGAGCAATGTTTGCAATTGTCCTCTAAGCAGGGCCATCTGGATAATGCATCGGCATTGCCATGCCTTGTCCCTGGCCAGTGGAATTATGCTAAAGTCATATTCTTGCAGTTTCTGCAACCATCTGGCGATTTGTCCTTCAGGGTTTTTAAACCGAAATAGCCACTGCAGAGAGGAATGATCGGTACTCACCACAAACTTCCTTCCATAGAGATAATGATGAAAATGGCTGATAGATAGCACTACCGCCAAGAGTTCTTTTCTAGTAGTACAATAGTTCTTCTGTGCAGCACACAGACTTCTGCTGAAATAAGCAACCAGTCTGTCCATCCCCTCATGTTCTTGTGCCAACACAGCCCCCACTCCATAAGCACTAGCATCAGTATCCAATATGAAACATGCGTAAGCTAAGACAGGGGCATCCACAAGTGCCTGTTTCAACCTCTTGAATGCCAAGTCACATTCTGATGACCACAGGTAAGGCCTCCCTTTCTCACTCAGCCTGTGCAGAGGTTTTGCTATGTTGGTAAACCCACGAATAGACCTCTGATATAGTAAGAGCACAACCCCACAAACCCCTGCACTTCAGTAAGGTTTTTCGGAGTTGGCCAGTCTTCTACTGCTGCAGTTTTTCCCTTGTCCGGAGAGATCCCCTCAGTACTCAGGGCGTGCTCCAAGTACGTAACCTTTTTCTGAAACAGTTCACATTTCTTTGGGTTAAGTTTCAGATTAGCAATTTCCAGCTTATTGCAGACCAGCTGCAAATGCATTAGCTCCTGCCCAAAGCTTTTAGCATGCACCAGAATATCATCCAGATACAGAAGACAGGCAGACAGAGGCAAGCCATGTAGCACCCTCAGCCTCTCAAAGGTAGCCGGGGCATTGCACAAGCCAAAAGCCATTACTCTAAACTGCCAAAGCCCTTGCCCTGCTGTAAAAGCAGTCTTTTCTTTATCCCTTGGGTCCATTTCTACTTGCCTATACCCACTTTTTAGATCCAAGGTAGAAAACCATGTTGAGCCTGACACTGCATCCAAGGTATCATCTATTCGTGGTAGAGGATACGAATCCTTGGCAATAACTTGGTTCACTTTCCTATAGTCCACGCAAAACCTGGTGCTGCCATCATTTTTCTTAACCAGCACTATGGGGGAAGCCCAAGGACTGGCTGAAGGCTCTATGATGCCCTGCTGATTTATTTCCCCTATGGTCTGCAAAGCTTCCTCTCGCTTGGCAATCGGCAGTCTGTGGGGCGCCTGTTTGATAGGATGGCTTCCCCCTGTATCAATTCTGTGCTGCACCAATGAAGCGCATCCAGGGTCCTTATCAGATCTGGAGAACAACCCTTGGTTTCTCGCCAGAAAGTCCCTCAATCTTTGCTGCTGCTCACCATTCAAGTGCACAGCACTTGGTTGGTACAGCCCAGACAGAAAATTGGGGAGATCCCCTCCAACCCCTTCCCCAATGTTACTCAGTTGGGCGTTAGCACTTATTAGCTGCACAGGTTCACATTTAGCGACTGTACACCAATGTTACTCCCACACCTCCTGATCTCTTTGAGGAGCCTCAGGGCCTTCCTGAGATGATGTCCCTTTAGCAATAGAGAGAAACTGGAGACTTGCAGTGTGATGAAGTCGTTCTTTTATTTTCAGAAAAGGTACAACTTGAGAAGGACAGATCAAACTAGCTGTCCCCAGCTCAGATTGTTCCCTGCTTCTCCTCCAACTGCCACCAACCACCCCCCTCATCAGCCATTGCTGACATTCCACCACCAGGAGCTAATCGCTGCCCTAGATGCAGCTAATTTGCATCACACTCTCCTGTAGCTTGGCATATGTGAGGAAAATGCACTCTCAGGGACCTGCAATACATTGAATTCCCCATCCCCAGGAATCCATAACATTATTAAGCTTTATTAGGTCAAAGCGTCACCCTTAGGCACTTGCCTCTGAAGAGCACGCAGGTTTTTGGTAGTTAAACCGTTGCACCAGCTGAGGCCAGATAAACCCATCAACGGACCCAAGACAAACACACTAAATTACTAGGGTGGTAGATCTCCGAGGGGTGAGCAGATGGGTGAAATCTCAGGGGAGCAGTGGTTCCCCGAGGAGGAGAGACCGGAGTAGTAGATCTCCGAGGGGTTGTTCACAGGGAGCAGTTACTTCAAGATAATACACCCAAACTTGCTTTACCCTCACGTTTATTACCACGAGCAGAGGGATTAAAGTGATGCTAAAGGGAGTGGGGGAAATTACTTCTGCAAAGAAACAGGGTTGATTCAGGGAGGGAGAATGGGTTCTACTCTGGCAGGGATGATCATCAATTCAGAGGCAAGCAACTCTGTTTTTTCTCCATTCGAATTTCCACTTTCCAGTAGGATTGTTACTCATCCTGAAGCTTGTGGCACAGGAGCGCAATTCCCATTTTAGATCCCCTTTTGGAGCTTTGTGACATCAGAACATGTTCCACAGGGAGCAGGGCTATGTCAGAAAGGGGGCGGGAAAATCTTTTCATCTTGCCCCTTTCCTATGTGACCCCACCCTCTGCTCCCATGAAAAAAAATTCCCAGTGTTATGCAGCCCCCTCCAATCCCCAACCCACCTCAGATAACCTGGAGAAATCAGGGATTCTCCAAGAGCCTGGAAATGATGTTGACAAAACCAGGGGATTCCAGGTCAAACACAGAAGGGTGGTACCACTACTTCCCAGTGTGCACTATTCATCTGCTCTCAGTGCCTGAGTGTCCATTAGCTTGTTTCCCTGCCCCTGTCACCTGTTCAGAAAGCAGTAAGAAGTTGTGGGGAGGCAGTGACCAAGTCATTTCTTGGCTGTCTCTGCTATTGAGAATAGAATCAAAGGTAGTGTAAGGTTCCCAGCCTCTGGGCAAGCAGTCCAGGACAGGTGGAGCTCCTGCTTCAGTTTATAAGCCAGAGGGTGAGCTGAGTGCCTGGTCAAAGACAGGATGGGCTGAAAAGCAGAAGGCTAGACAGTCAGAGTTAAGGCATGAGCTGTTGCTGTGCAAAGTTAAGGGGTTAGAAGGATCTGTCTGAGATATTGGTTGCAGGAGAAGAAGGGCAAGGAGCAGAGCAAGACCTAGGTAGGCAAGGAAATAGAAACCAAGAGATAGGTGTAGGTGAGACAAGAAACAAGGCAGGAATCAGGTGGCAAAGCATGTCTGACAACAAGCCACGATACTTAGAGTCATAGTATTATTAATTATATAGCTCCAGCAACGTACCTGGCACTCTGCAATAATTAATTAGAGTGGTTCCTAGGATTTGTGGTTCAACGTCAGAAAAGTCATGGCATCACAGGCGGCACCGTCTCCTTCACTGCTCTGGGCAGGCAAGCTACGCAGCTCCCGAGCCCCAGGAACGTTCCCAGTCTCAGAATCAAGGACTGGAAGTGACCTCAAAGGTCATCTAGCTCAGCTCCCTGCATCAATGCAGGATTCACCATACCCAAACTGCTCCCACAGAAAAATCAACCAACAAGAAACAGAGCCTATATAATAAGAATCTGCCGCAAGCAGAGATCGGGAGTGACCAGAGCATGCTGATGTCTGAAATAACAGGGAACAATCTTACAAAAGAAAAATCTAGATGTCTCAAACAAGTGAGCCACACCTATGCAGGGGAAGGCAAAAAAACAACAACCCAACATCTCAGAACCAACTGCAATGGCAAAGGTCTACCCAAAGCAGGGTAGGCTTGTATTTCACAACTTAATAGTGCACTGAGTGAAAAAATACTCGTTATTTGTTTTAAATCTGCTACCCATTATTTTCATAGGGTGTCTCCTAGCTCTGTGAAACTTGCTATTTATTTCACAAAATTTCACAAAGAAATTGTTGCTGCCTTGTCTTGTTCTGCATAGTTTGTCCCCATATCCTGGAATTTTGCTTCATGCAAATATTTGGCAAAATGGCTCTTTTTAAAATGAAAATGCAAATCCTCCTGTGTCATCTAAGGCAAAGCCCCATTGCTAGAAAATAGGGATCATTTTGGCCCTTAATTGTCAATTTTCTTTAGAAAATGGGTTATTTGAGTAAGACATCCAGCCTCTTACGTAGGAAGTTGCTGTGAATGTTCATAATAGTCTATCCTGACTTGTAAATCTATGCAAACTCCTGTGTCCAACTGACAGTTCTTTGCTGAAATGGACCCATTGCTGAGACCTTAACAAAATGTGAATTTGTCACAAATTTCTTTGCATAGTTTGCATAATGAACTATGGACCAAGGCTGGTGCAGGCTGATGTCATAACCCAGGATGGGATAGTATCCTATATTTTTATATACAAATCCCATTACACAATGGAAATGAAACGCTTGATGTAATGCACTTTTTGAGTGGTTAAGGTCAGTCATTTAGCCTGGAGCCTCATATGGGAAAGCAATAAGACTGCCCGAGGCCTGCAACAATCCTCTGCAAATGCACTGCCTGTCATGTCTTATTGCTCACTCAGCTGAGCCTTTACCCTGAAGCAGCATCCTCCAGGACTAGGGCTCAGCTAAGGGAAGTCTTTGTGCCAGAGGGTACTACCTGCTGGCAAAGACTGAAGTAATGCAATGCTCTGCCCTAGAGGGCAGTGGCAATAGAAGTGCATAAGAATGAATTACCTGATATAAGCCCAGTTAGAGAAAACTAGAAGCAGATCCCACTCCACCCCCACCTTCTTCTTGATTTGACTCCTCCTTTATAGGGTGTGCACGGTTTCTCTGGCTTAATTTTTTCTGCTTCTTGCAGACTGCCCCGTCCATCTCTGCTCTTTAATCTTTAATGAAGCTATTCTGTCTATGGGCTCCTCCTCCATCTGCTTTTCCCTGAAACAGAGCTGTTCTAATGCATATGCCGGCTTTTTCTCTGCCAACAAAAAAATAGCTTCTCCCGTTCTCATGGAAGCAGTGCAGCCAGCTGTTTTCATCTTAAAATGTTTCATCCTTTCATTTGGTGCCATTCCCTCCCCCATCTACCAGGAATAAGCTTAGAGAACTGCCAGTGGCTTTGCCAAGGTAGGTCTACTGGGGTCCCTCCCTGCCTCACAATTACACACTTGGAGGTCACATCAAGCCACTGATTTTTGCTGTCAGCTGATCTGTGAATGTCCGTAAAAGGTGACTTGATTTCAGATAGCAGTGACTGAAAATAACTAGAAACATGAAAAACAAAAATTATTATGCAAGACCCATTTTGCAATGTTGTCAGAGGAAATTTAGATCCTTTCTCTCTGTTGTTTTCCAGATTGTGGGCCAGATTCTAGCACCCTTTCTGATGCTGAGCAATCCCTCTCTCAGCAGGTGAGTGGTTACTGGTACAGTTAAAAATTGCCCCCAGTTTGGTAGTGGGCCCAAGATGTGGGCAGAGGATTGCACATAGCTATTGTGAGACCTAAGAAAGACATAAGAACATAAGAAGTGCCATACTGGGTCAAACCAATAGTCCATCAAGCCCAGCTCCTTTCTCAGATAATGGCCTATCTCAGTCGCTTGGAAGAAGTACCCAACAGGTCACAATGGGATAATTCAGCCATTCTCTGTTGTTCACAGCTTCCGATAGGAAGAAGTTACATTCCCCAAACCTACCTGGCTAATAACTGCTAATGAACCGATCCTCCAGAAACATATCCAATCCTTTTTTAACCCACCTATATTACTGGCCTTGACCACATCTTCCAGCAACAAATTTCACAACTTAATAGTGCACTGAGTGAAAAAATACTCGTTATTTGTTTTAAATCTGCTACCCATTATTTTCATAGGGTGTCTCCTAGTTCTAGTACTATTTGAGAGTATAAATAATGGTTCCCTATTACCTTGTTCCACACCACTCATGATTTTATAAACTTTCATCATATCCCCTCTCAGTCATCTCTTCTCCAAGCTGAACAGCCTCAACCTATCCAGCCTCTCTTCAAAGGGGAGCTATTCCATACCCCTTATTTTTGTTGTCCTTCTCTGTACCTTTTCTATTTCTACTATATCTTTTTTTGGATGGGGTGACCAGAACTGCACACAATATTCAAGGTGCAGTTGCACCATAGATTTATATAGTGGCATTATGATATTATCAGTTTTATTCTCTAACCCTTTACAAATAATTCCTAACATTCTGTTTGCTTTTTTGATAGCTGCCCCACACTGAGCTGAGGATTTTAATGTTTTGTCCACAATGATTCCACGGTTTCTTTTCCTGAGTGGTAACTCCTAATTTAGAACCCAGCACCGTGTACATATAGTTCGGATTGTTCTTCTCAATAGCTACATGTGTAGCAGAGCACGGTTCCCCAGAGATCAGAACCCCCTTGGGGTTATTTTTCACTGGGGAATTTAACTCAGTTCAGTCATTCACTTTCTGGGAATTAGTTCACAGTCTTTATTCCATACACGATCCCAGCAGTATTTAAACAGTCCTATTCAGTTCTCCACAGAGTTCTCCTCCATACATATACTCTTCGCATAGTCCATGCACGTATCCTGTGCACTAGGTCCAGCCAGGCTATGAGCTTTGACTCAGGGCTGGAGACAGCATTTCCCTTGCGGTTCTGTCTCCCTACAGCTTCCTACGTAATACCAGGAAACAGCACTCTGGCAACCCCAGCCCTATCTAGCCCCAGCCTAACCAGGCACCACTCCACTGACTGACTGATTGATTGATTGATTGATTGATTACTCACAAGTTACAGGGCCTCAGCTCAGCATTCCAATCGGGTTGCCCTTGCTTATCCCACTCAGCCTACTCACACTCAAGTCAGGCACCGCCTGAATCCTCTCAGCCTCTGGCTCGCCTTATATTCAGGGAGTGGGCGTGGCTAGTCCTCCAGTCACTGGCTCTTAAAGGGCTAGAACCCTTTCCCACTCTACTCTAGATTCAACTCTAAATGCAGTCTAGGCTCATCCAGTTATACTGGGCTGGCTCCTCCACACCCACCCCTTAGGCTGGCGCTCACCACCCTCTTAATTAATCAAACAATCAAAATTTTATTTGTCATGCCCATAGGTCATAACAATATTCCAAAAATGTAAGAGTGACAAGACAAGGAGATGCAACAAAACTAACAATACAGTACAAAGTGACAACATAACCAATCAGAGCCTAATAAAAACAAATGGGAACAGACATCATAGGCTTAAATAGGTCAAGTCATGAACATACATTGAGGGAACTGTTACATTTCTCATCCTGCTAGATCTCTCGGCCACTTTTGATGCCGTGGACCATGGGCTGCTGTTGAGACAGCTGCGTGACCTGGGGGTTCTGGACGGAACTGTTCTTGAATGGTTCCGCTCGGTCCTCTCAGGGAGAAGCCAGCGGGTGGTGTTGGGAGCTGAAACATCTTGCCCCCGCGCCTTGTTCTGCGGCGTTCCGCAGGGTTCCATCCTGTCTCCATTATTGTTTAACGTATATATGCAGCCCTTGGGGGAGATTGTGAGAGGGTTCGGGGTGCGATATCACCAATATGCTGATGATACTCAACTGTACCTCTCTTTTTCAGCTGACCCAGACCCTGCTGTCTCGTTGCTATCCCAGTGTTTGGAGGTCATGGCGGAGTGGATGTGGCAGAGCAGACTGAAGCTCAACCCTGATAAGACAGAGGTGACGGTGGTGGGGAGGGCGAGGGAGGTGTCAGCCCCGATAGGGGGGGTTCGCCCTCCTATAGCTTAGCAGGTTTGGAGCCTGGGGGTGGTGTTGGACTCGGATCTCCGCCTGGATCAACAAGTGGAGGTAGTGGCAAAGGCCGCCTTCTGCCACTTGTATCTAGTGCGGAGGCTGCATCCATACGTCTCCGGGTCGGATCTGGCCTCCCTCATCCATGCCTTC